>JAPMUY010004742.1:0-34282 GCA_026901105.3 Galaxias olidus
ATGCAAATGCAAACAGGATTATTGCATTTTCATTTACATTTTGTCTCAAATAACACATACAAATGTGGAAAGTGATAATGCTATTGTTGAATTGCATTTGCATTTTCAAGTTTACATTTTCATTTGAATAAAGTCCCTTATGGGCTTCTATATGACCATTTGAAAAAGACTGCGATTAAGAAAGACATTGATGGGTCGCTAGTCGTGTAGCAAGAAAATTACAGGTCGATGCGGCCAAACGTTTCGTTTGTGTCTGTGCCAGTCACAATCGACCTCAACTTGACCTATAATTTCTCCCAAGCATACTGTTCAATGACTGGGACTAGCAACTTCAAGCTAGCAATGAGGTGTAGAATTACAATTCATATTATATTGAAACACACACGTACGTATGTATTTACAATATATATATAAAAAAGGAGCGCTTTTTGACAAAGTCATCAATACTTCTGCTGAAAAGAAGAACAGACGTATGGATTTTTTTCTATTAAGACAAGTAGGCTCAACCACAAGGGTGAGTAAGTGATGACCAAAATGTGGCTGCATTCAGGCGGTTTTGCCAGAACAGCCTGTATCTTGAATTTACGTGTGCATTGTACATTATGGGGGTTTTAGATTGATGCACAAAATATGTAAACTCAGGCGTCCTGTTTAGCGCGCGTTCCCGGTATGGTTATAGTTTGTTGTTAAAAGTGTAATTATCAGGAGTGCCTATAAATTAAATTAAATTATAGTATAATGAACTATTCCGTGCCTTTAGCTTTGAAATTTAGCAGCCTCATATGCCTCCCCAATGCACCAACTCACGAGCCGAAACTGCTTTGCATATAGGTAGGGGGCCCGTGGCGATTTTGTGCCCAGGGCCCGTGGTCATGATAATCCGTCCATGGCCCCCGTAACAGATCAGGCAGCCACAGTAGTGTCTAAAGTTACTAGCCGGTCGCAATAATGTAATTAGCCTACGTTATTAATGTAGCTAACCTGAGTGACTCGGCACTGATACATTTAAAATATAATAAGCTGCCTACATACAGTACAAGACACTAAGATCTATAACAGACTAAGTGCCGTTGGGTGATTATATAGAGTGGAGTAGCGACTAGGGTGTAGCGGCAGTCAATTTATGAGACAAGTGAGGTCCCATACGTCTCGGACAAACCATTTTAGCCCAATAATATTGGCATATTGGCAGTATACAGGACGTCCTCGCTAATACAGAACAGTTGTCTACCCAAGTTATGACACACTACTTAAAACGTGAAAAGAAAATGTTAAAATTGTGTTAGGTTGTCATAATTTAATTTAATTAAATTGTTGTGATTAGACTAAATGATAAACCTGTGTCAAAATGACATTAAATTAATTAAATTTAGATCATGTGCAATAGATGTTGGCCTAATAATGCAACATAATCATTCATTATAGGCCTACATATAAATCAGATAATATAGCAAGGCAACCTCATTGTCTATTTGGGCAACTAAAATATAATTCAAGGTTGCCCAGCCTGGCAACCACTTTTAAACCTTAGCGTTGAGCCCTGGTTACAGCCTAGGTGCTTTAGGGAGTAGATCGTAATTCATTAACAGTGGTACATTTCAGAGGTGTAGCCCATGTGTAGGCTATAATTTAATAATCCCAATTGTTTTCACATATTTAGATAGACTATTTTACGTGACCTTACATCTCAATCATATTACATATAAAAGAGTCTGCAATGCCAAATAGAAGGCATTGGTTAAAATGTTAATTCAAAATGGTACATTTTTCAGTCACAAGTGACTCTAGTTACAGAAATGCCCACAACACAACAAGAGCTATGCTATGTCGGAAATGTGCTGCTAAGATATGTTGCCGACCACGCCCCTTTTAAGCGAACGCGCTCAAACTCCATTAAGTTAACACCAAATCAACTAACCAACATCTTAATCACCATCGTATTACCATTTAACAACAGTTTAGGCTATCAGAGTTTGTCAACCCTGGCTTTCCTTGATAACCCTGTTAAATCCGAGCAGGTTAAACTCTCTTCGTAGTACAGACCTCAGGTCAGTAGATCTCGATTAAAGTCGTTCAGTCTATGATGTCTGTGTGTGTGTGTGTGTGTGTGTTTGTGACTTTAGCTGTGACAGAGGGTCTGAGGCGCAGACCAAGGTTATCGTTAACAAAAACTAGATGTAATAAAAAAACTAAAACATTTTTGTTAACTGAGCAAGGTTAGGGTTAACTATAATAATAAAACTATAATAATAAGCAGCTCCCAGTGAACCCTGTGAGTGAGATCAGTCAAAGACTAGGTTGAGACCTCACCAATCCACACCCACAAACAAAAACACCAACAGAAAGACAAATATGCAGGCACTATTTCACACTCACGGATATTTAGACCCACATATGCTCTGTCATTATCACTCGCACTTCTACTCACACATACGCAAACGCTCATCTTTTTTCAAGTGACCGACAGAACCAATAAACCCATCAGAATCCTTGACTGAACTTCCCAGGGTTCAGATGTGCAGGTCCTCCTAATTGACCCTGCGCTCAAGTCCTCTGACCTGGCTCGATCTCGTTAGTTTTATCAGGGCCGTCTGTGGACCAGCATCGACGTTATCTCTTCACTGTCTGGACATTACTCAGGCTTCAATGGTCTCGGTGTCAGCCCAATCTGCACGTCCCATCAACCTCCCATCGCCAGCGAGTCGGCCGGCTTGAGTGGTGGTGATGATGATGATACCCCTGCCTTGGACCGGTGGAGAGAGATCGCTTCTATTAAATTATTTCAACCAGGGTGCGCTATCAGTGTGAGCCGTTATGGGGGCTGGTGTTCAGCTTTTCGTCACAGTAATGTTAGAAAAAGCCATAGAGAGGTACTGAACGTTGTCATGGCACAGGACAATGAACGTCCTTACACAAATTACGTCCTCTTTGTATTTCCTTAATTGAATAATGAATGTAATAAATTAAATTACCTTGGTATTATCCAGGCAGACATATTCTGATACAATGATAGTGGATACTTTTGATAAATCAGTTTTACCTCAGCTTTGGTAAATACATAGATCTTTGCGCAAACTAGCTAAATATCATGTGAATCAGTTATATTCTTGTTCATCGTGCTAAAGGCAACCAGGTAACTATTTTAACTCTGTCAAAGAATAACAAAAACAACTCTAGCAACTCTACTCTCCATAGCATCGGCGTAACAAGCCCAGTAAGTAATACAGTTCACCTGCATAGCTACCTGCTCAAAAGTCCAGGAGTGTCAGGGAACATAATTTACCAGGTCAACAAAAGGGGTTCTGTTTGTCATCCAGGGTGGGTTTGGGGCTTTAACTGGACCAGTTATCCGATAGTCCTCTCAGAGAACCGAGCGGCCAAGCCTGGGCCAAACATCAACACCCCACCACAGCCAGGAATCCATATCCAGGAGATTATCTTCCCAAAGATTAAGATGGAGTTGAATAGCCCCCTGTCATTCTAGCTATGCCTGTAAGAGGCCATTCATACTGGTTGGGAACAGAGGCTAAGCTGTTCAGCCAGTGTAAATCACACAGGATTGATGTAGAAAGGGGAAGGGGGGATGGGATGGGGTTGGATGGAAAGCAGACATTTATTGGAGTTGACAAAGCTACTGGATGTCTCTTATAGTGCTGTACTTGTTTGGAGAGGGGGTCTCCTGACAAGTTTTATATCTACCTTGAAAACATAAGCAATGTGCACACACACGCATAGGGAGGAGCCTTCTATGACTGTGGCTGTCGAAAATCCAAACAAATATCCAGAAGGTGTATTGATGTTTCCACCCTGTATAGAGATTCTAAAAACAGAGACGTGAGAGAGTGAGTCGCACAAGTGTGTCCAGCTCCACTTTAACAAGCTGGATGTGTGTGCGTGTGTGTTTGTGGCACTGTTATGGGAGTCTAGGGACTCATACTCCACCAGGTGGAAGGGAGGAGAACGGCGGGGGAGGAGGGGGTTGAATGAGGGTGATGACTGACATGAAAAGGAAACCTGGAAGCTGGCAGACAGGAATAATGTCCCCTTAGAGAACCCAGAGAGAGAATGGGGTGGGGGGGTTGATCCATACGAGAACCCCAGAGGACGACTGGAACAGGGAAATGTTTTGGAGAGATAAGAGCGAGTGAGAATGAGCAAAGAAAATAAATGTGAGAAAAGTGAGGCCCTCTGGAAAGAGAGACTAAGAAAGAAACTCAGAAAGAGAAAGACAGCATGATGAAGACACATAGTGATCGAAACAGAGAGAAAGACAGACAGGGAGGTAGAGAGAGGGAGAAAAGAAAGAAAGAGAGCGGGAGGGAGGGAGAGCGCGCGAGAGAAAGGAGGAGAGAGCGGTAGGGATCAAGGGGATACAAGAGAGGGATACCTACAGGACAGTGAGTGACTAAGTGGAGAAAGGAGAGGATCAGCGCAGAGGACTGCAGAGTAAGGTTGCTTCCTGTCTAGCCTGGCCCAGAGCACAATTTTACAGTAACACACACGTATTACCTGCTACACTGCATAGACCAGGTCCCATTGAAATGCTGTTTTCACACAGTGGTAACAAAGTGAGTTGAAACGGCCCTGTGGTTTATCCACAGTGATAGCAGATACATTTTCCATTTAAACAGAAATAAGATGTGTCCGCACAGTCCAGGTGGAATATGAATGAACGGCCATCAGGAGAGGACGGGTAATAGGTGGAGTGGATTGATGGAAAATCTCAAATTTTCATTGCACACCAGTTTAGTCACAGAGAAATTGAAGTCAAACCAACCGGTTAGACCTGTGTCCGCTGTGCTTCTTTTACTTCTATGCTGCGCCGAGCTAATGCACCAGAGAACAGTAATCCAATTCCTTCACGGGAAATAAAACTCAAACACATCGAGCAGAAAGCCTTAAAGAGCTCCGATCAGGATTATCAAGTCACCACAGCCCTCCATCTCCCAGCCAAAGTCCCTCTAACCTATTCTCAGTGCCCACACACAGTCTGGACCTTTGTGTTGTCTCGTTGGCTACTGCATGCTTAACTCCCGTGTCAACGCAACCCACTGTTCTGGCTACTGGAAAAGGTGCTAAGAGGAGTCTCTGGACCCGAGCCCAGTTTAAGATTGCATGGAGAGAAAAAAAGATGTTTGAAAATTATTAAATGAACCTGGGAAAAGCACTTGAGAAATACACCCATAAAATGTTGTGGAGTAAAAGTGACTTGTTTTATGGCGGTAGCACCTCGCTGAGACGTTAATGAAACAGAGCACCATCCAGCCCCTGCTAATCCTTTAAGTTAGAGAAGGGAACCGAGAGAGAGACTTCATAAATCAGAGCGAAATACGGCTTTGTTTTCACCCCGACAAACTTATGACCCCCATGGGTGTGTTTTCACTGAGATAGCCACACTGTCAAATTTCTGACGTCTCACATGTATTAGGGTCTATTACATGTCTAAAGTGTGTGTGTGTGCGTGTGCGTGTGTGTATTGTTTAATCCGCAGGTAGATTTATTGATCCGCTCAGCCTGCAAGCGGACCAAGATGGTGGGCACATGAGGAGGAGGATTCTTCTGAAAAGCATTAACAGCAGACCTCAGAATTCTCTATATTTCCCTGATGGGATGAGGAGGCGAGATTCCTACCGCAGTACTTATTGCACACAAACGCACTAAAAAGCATACATACAGGCCAGCTGGCAGACAGGATAGCAGGATGGGAGACTAGGGAGAGATAGTAATGTGACAGGGGGACGCTGCTATTTGTTTGTGTGCCTGCCTCTCCACTGCCCCTTCACACACCTTCAGTGCCGCTTATGCTTATCACACATCCATATTCCCCATCTTGAAGTGACAGTGATGGACAGAAACAGATAGGACTTTCCAGGCTAAAGTGTGATGTTGTGACTGCGTGAGTGCGTGTGTGAGCCACAGAAATAGCAAGAGTGGGTGTGTGTGCAGGAATGAGAAATGTAGGACGCTTTGACTTTCGACCCCTGCTACCGAACTCGTTGATATGATTATGCTTGTGGTCATGAATAATTTTCCCACCAATGCTGCGGGGGTTTGATCGTCCCCCTTTCTCGTGCATTTGGATTTCAGACAGGAAGCCAAAGGTCTTGGATTTAATGTTAGGTCTGAAGGATACTGGTGGACTTTCTACGGACTTTGTCCTGGCAGAAAAATAATCCTGTCCAACAAGTTTAACCTTATCTCCCAAACATTCGAAAAAATATATGAAATACCTTTGTAAAGCTAAAAATATATAGGCGTTAAACTCAGTTAACCTGCAAATGTGTCCTTGCAGTTGCAAGGGGTGTTGTGTGTGCGTGTGTGTGTGTGTGTGTTTTTGTGTGCTTGGTTGAGAAGCTCACAGTCAAGATCACTTCTTGCCTCTCTTGCATCACTTTAAGTACCTCTGTTTCATGGCTCCCAATGCACACACAGGACAGTGTTTGTGCTATGAGCAGTGGCAAACAGAAAAGTGTGTTCAATGTGTTTGGAGAGAAAGCCCATATCTAATCGATCTAAAATTGTCATAACTACAATTCCCAAGAGGCCTTTGAGCTAATAATCATATATCAGTCACAGCTTTGTCAGGTTGGAATGTGTATTTTTCTTTACACAGCAAAACGAAACGCCATGCAGTCAGCAGCAGCACTAAATTCTCGTTATCATTCTCTCAAGTTAGACTATTTTTAGCTACCATGTTTGTTTTATTTGTCCCAGATGGCGGTTGAAAATGAATTTGACATCACTGCTGTTTCTCATTAGGCCTCAGACAGCAATGACATCAGTGGAAGAGACTACTCCCTCGTCCCACAGGGAGAGCGGACGTCTAAGCGCTTAGGAACCGCTGTGCTGGGGGGCCCTTCATTCCACCCCAGGCTCCAATCAAAAACAGAAATTTGAAGGGCCAATCAGATAAATATGACTGAAGCTCCAACTGTAGCATTACTTTCCCACCGGGGAACCTGACTTTAACTAGAATTTGAATTATACTAATAGTTTTTATTGTTGTTTTCATCTTTCCTCCCCGGAAAGCATTTGTACTTGGTGCCGTGTGACAGAAAGTGATAGTTCCGCTACTGTGGGAAAATGTCACAGAGCAATGGCCCGAATTGCCTCTGCTTAGGCCAGCTATTTGCTCCAACGATAACAAATGGCGCTGGATGGTTATTGTTTGTTTACCCAGCTTACCGTCTTTATCTAGGGCACACCCCCTCCCTTCAGTGTGTGTGTAACCGGTACAGGACCAATCTGTAGAACTCTCTGGGAGCCTTTTCTCTGACAGACGCTGTAATGAAGGGCTGGTAGCCAAGTGGCACAACAGAACAACGCAGGGTAGAACAGACGCAGTCCCCTCGGCATGTATGTTTGGAGGTTATAATAAGATGGGTGAACCATCGCTCCCTTACTTACTGTCATTGGCAAGTTTAAAATCTTCTGTTATGGCTTGTGATTGCCTACAATAAATAACTTTGATCGACAGAACACAGAATCAGTTTGTCACTTTCTACTCAAACTATTTCTAGAGCCTGGAGGTGCATTCTCAGGGGTGGAACAGTTTGCCAGTCAGACAACCCCTTTCTGCATTGAAAGCATTGCCTTCAGCATGAGCTGTTAACCATGGCATTATGTCAAATGTATAGGAGCATTCAGTATTGTCCCTTTGTAGGTCACGAGTTGAGCCGGCTATAACCACATGGCTAGCTATAATACAGATGAACACAGTGCTACTGTTTGACCTGGTGTTGGGTCCAACATAAAATAAAATGCCTGAAAACTACCTCAAAGGTGCTATGTGTACTTTTTCTTCATCCACACTGCACATCGGCCATCAATCACTTATCTTCTCAGAAGGCACACCGGAATTGTTGTTTGCCAGTGTTGTCAGAGTTTTTGTCATGGGTACTTTTGTTTTTACGTGAGATGACAATGCATAATCCTTTCATGTAATACACATTTGCCTATTTTAACCCTGTTCAACAAGTTTTCCCTTTGTGCCCAAGCACATGATCCTAACTGTGAACACTGTCGGAGCATGTATGGAAGACAATATCAAACCATTATGGGAAATAATTGTGAGCCTGTTAATGCTTTCCAGGCTCTTCGAGCAACTGCACAGCTCGTGTCCTGAAGTCAGTATCCTTTATGGAGCCGGCATCGAGGTCAGAGGCTGTTTAATATCCACAAAACAGTAAAGCCCATATTGGACTCAGTATCCAGTAGGAACCTGCCTGGAGTCGAGCTACAAGATGCATTGAGGGAAGTAGATCATGAGCAGACTCAATAAAAGGTTATTATACCAGACTAGGCCCAGCGTATTGTCCTATCTAAAGCTCAGGGCTCAGTAGAGATGGAGTGGTACAGGGGGCGGGGGAGTAGCAGACAACACAGTCTGTGAATACCTCCAGAAGAACAGCTATCGGCTGTAAAAACAAGAGGTGAAGTCCATTTTCTATCTTGAAAACTAGCAATAATGAATTGCAGAGCCTAGAATATTGGATGCACAGGCCGTTTAATAAACGTGGATGGCAAAACCCATCCACCCACCCAAACAACTAGCCCACATACCCAACGGCCACTTAGTACCTACTGAGGCCATCCCCTCACAACCCACAGCGGACTTCCCTGTCTCTTGTTACCCCAGCTGTGTGGACCAGATGGGGGCTAGTACTGCAACCTACCATCAAAGCCCACAAATCACCATCTCTACTGTGGCCACCACAATACAATGGCCCGCCCAGTGAGAACGACCACCTCACACACACACTCACGCACAGAGTAAGGCACACACACAAAGGCTACAACTCAATAACCCCCGCAAGGTCAAAAGTCATAAGCCTCAGATCTCCCACTCTTTCACCTGAGGCACTGCGCTGTGTTGCCGCCTCATAAAACCCTCAGCATTACGTGAACATCTATTCAAAAAGAACAGATCGTGGAGAAAATCATTGACTAACTCGGGCCTAGCGCCATAAAGTTGAGTTATGGGTGCATGAAGGGTGCAGACGGATAATATTGAGTCTTCTGAGTGAAAGGAAGACTCAGACGTGATTGGGAGGCTTGGTGGGTTGGTAAGCGGACAAATGTTGGAACGGTTTGGTGTTTAAATTGATCGATCTCATGGATATGTCGCGTGGAGCACTCATTGCGAGTGGGTTTATGTTGAATGCTAAGCAGTTTAGCAGTTTTAGTAGAGTATCACTTAACAGTGTCCGATGCACTCTTCTGGTGTTAACCATAATTGCCATGCAATATTCTGAACATTATAAAAACTTGTCACCTTGCAATGAGGCTAGGCCACTTATTGTATTATATATAATAATATCCTAATATCATAACAGATTATGAATATGACAGTAACTGTAATTACTCTCTTGGATTTATGAGACCTCACGTTGATGTGACATTTGGAACAGCTTTATAAAAATTTCCGTGTTGCAGATTAGCTGATTCAAACCAGGATAGTAAATGGCATATCTAATTGGAAAATAATTAAATCTGGGATATCTGAACTCCTATATTATAAAATGAGTTAAATTAAGGGTAAAAGCATATCAGATCCAGTCGCCCTACTTACAAAACAAAAAGTGAGACGTGAAAAGGCTTTAACTTATTTCAGCCAATTACAACAGCTCCTAGAAATTGTGGGCGTGTCATGAAGGTCACGGTTTCCTGATGTGGCTCTGATCTGTGGCTACTTATCACAGGGTGGTCACTGGTGGCCAATCCATCTGTCTCTCTTTGATTCCATTCTCTGTCTCTCTCTTTCGCGCTCACACTCTTTCCTTCTCTCTTTAACTCTTTCCCTTTCCCGTTCTCAGTTTTTGTTATGTCGACCTTTATTTCTTTCTCGTTCCCTCTTTCTCTCACTCTCTATATACGTCTGTCCATCTCTTCCCTTCTCGGTGTCTCTCCTCTTTCTCTCTTCCTCTCCCTTCCTCCATTTACTTTGTATCTCCCTCAACAGCGAGACCAGATCAGCCTCAACCACAGCGGTTTCTGACAGACCCCATTACTCAAGTCAGGAAAAATCGGATCCCTGCTTAAAGAAGATCTCATAATAGCTGGACACACAGCGGGACTTTTGAGGCAAGATAGTGCTCTCTGGGTGTCTATTCATGCGCATGGTGGCTTTATTTTCAATTGGAGGGAAATAAAAACATAAAAAGATGTTGGAGTGGGAACACGTTCGGTCGAAACCGTTTCATCGTGCAATGGGAAGTTGCAGAAAGAAAGAAAACGTTCAAGGACCGTGTCTTAAAAACACGTCAGAAATGTTGGCTTGCGGAACCATATTGAAAGGGATTTCTTTGGGGGGGTTCTAAAATACAGAAACAAGAGATTTGACCTTCTCAGCAAACATTACATGCAGGCAGAAACAAATAAAGGACACTACCAAAACACACACACAGCTCACAAAGGACACACACTGGGTACCAGCTCCATGTAAAACCCTAGAAAACAAGAGGCCCCCTTTCTCGACTCATCTAACACCACACGCTCTACATCGCCCCAGGCTCATTAAACAGCAGCTAACGGGGCTTGCGCATCGCACGGGAGCCGGAGAATGGCAGAGGCCTTCCCCCAAGGCTGTGGGCCAGGGACGGAGCACGCAGGCAGGCAGGTGATCTTTTGTTCCCTAGGAAAAGAGAGAGACCCTCCCTATAGACAAACGCCGTGTTGTATTGTCCGAGGCAGCCTGTTGTGGATGAACTCATTAGAAGCAGAAGCCCAGATGCTGTCCACAGCGGATCAGTACACATACTATGGAACCAGAAAGCCAGTCAGTAACATAAATATAGGCAGCGGAAGGTATGAGACTGCCTGACTGTTTGTATTTGAGAGCTGGCCTTAGTGTTACTTTTCTATTTTGCCAAACAATAATGCTCAGCAGAAAAGGAATGTAGGAATGCACACTTGGTGTTCTAATAACCTACTGTAGCATTCCCAATCACATTACAATACGATAACATTTTTTACAAAGCAATGGTTTTGTGCTACTGCAATCACGGAAGAAAGAAGGCAAAGAACGTTAAGAATCCACATGACCATCGCTTCCATCCCCATTCAACGGTCCAACTGGAGGCTCGCCCCAGTGCACTCACCACAGCTTTGGTGTTCAACCATAGTATGACTAAGGTGACCTCAATTTCAGAAAGGGTGTGTGTGTATGTGTGTGCGTGCGTGCGTGCGTGCGTGCGTGCGTGCTTGCTTAGTGGAGGAGGGAAATAAATAATATGCAAAACTCCAAAGCTCAAATTTTGGCTGTGGCAAGTCAATAAGGTGGTATCAAAAGCAGGGCACGAGTTAATTAATCATCCCGTTTCCTTTTCAAGGCCTTCCCTGGGGTGTTCTGTGTGTGTGTGCATGTGTGTGTGTGTGGAGCAGGTTGCAGCTGGGGGGCTATTAGCATAAGGCTATGTGGAGCAGACGCTTGCCTCGTTTGACTATGTATGCAGCCACCCTCAGAGGAGAAAGCAGGAGGAAGAAAGAGAGAGAGAGAATTCCTGACACAGGAATAACCCATCTCAAAAACCCTACCAGGATGTCTTCTTTATTTCTTTTGAAGTGTGAGCTAGACTGAATTTGTAAGATTAAGCAAAGATAGAGGCAGAGAGACAAAAGAATGTGTATTTCACGCCCAGAATAACTCAGAGATAAAGAACAATTACGAGTCTCTCACTCGGGCAACATGACTAAACAGCTCTTTTGTACTCTCCCTTTAAGCTGCAACCTCACATACCAAACAGCTGGTAAGGGCAGGGTTGTTATTAGAGTCGACGGCAGAGTAGAGCGGATTCAAACCGTTTCACCACAGGGAAGCCATGCTTATGGATACACATGATGATCGTATTCCTCTTCATAAAGTCTTGTAGTAGTAATAATAATAATAGATTTTAGCGCTTTTCTGAAACCAAAAGATGCTTCACATGGTAAACAGTAAGCATGCCAACAGAAAATTACACACAGAGGGTGAACAGACAAAAATAATCTGTTCAAACTATAGAAACCAAAAACAAAACAAAAAGAATCGTTTCAAACTATATTAACCAAAAATATGGGGGGGGGGTCCATCTCACCGGGAGAGCCCGCCAGGGGGTGAGGTAGCATGGAAAAATGCAATCATGCATCCCTCCCTCCCCGAAATGTCTCCCAGCTCCTCTGGAATTCCCCTGCCTCCTCCTTCACGTGCTTTCCGTCATCCCGCACAGAGCCTGCTAATGCAATTAGAGGGAGGATATATGGAGGCCCTGTGAGGGACCAAACATTTGTCTGTGGAACAGGGTCCACGCTGGGGCTGAGCATGAGGACCCGGGCGTCCCAACAACACTAGCAGGCTCAATAATTCAACATATTGGAGCGTCTGGGACACACTGCAAGAGAGAGGGAGGGAGAGAGAGAGAGAGAGAGAGAGAGAGAGAGAGAGCAATGGAGAAAGGAAGAAAAATAATCCATCTTTCCTTTATGTCTGCTGTTCGACGTGTGTGTTTCCACAAGAACACAAATCTCGTTTTCTCACACACACATTTCATTACGCAGTCAAAGCCTCAGCACATCTGAAACCTATTCTCTTTCAAACCCCAAAGACATTTCCAGAGTCTTGCCACAGAAACACGTGGGACATCCCACTTACACCCAGTGCATCCAACATCCAGGACGTGTGGCAGACCATCTACTTTGACCACGCCAGACAGTCTCACAGGGTCAGACAGAAAGACAGACAGACAGAAAAGCAGGCAGACCGAAAGGCCCATCCCAGCTGGGAGACATTATAGACACGTGCCAACTGCTGACTGCTGAGCCGGATCAAGCATGTTCTAAGTGACCTACTTTAGCTAGGCAGCACTCAAAATGATGGTAGGATCTATGGAGTGTATTCACAAACTGAGACGCGCACACACACGCACACACATCCAAAGCGTGTTAACCTACCACCGCCTGCTTCTCATAGCACACACGCACAAACACACCTTCCGACACATCTGCCCAGGGTAATTCCTGTGTGCTGTGATGGGCAGCAGTGGTAACTATGACGACGATGAGGAAGATGGTGATAGTGGGTAATGCAAGAGGTAGTACCGGAGGGCAGACTGTGGTCCTTATTGACCTATCAGCCCAGACCTATTTACAGCCACGATGCAACCGCCTGGCATAGTTTCATAACCCTGCCAATCTGAGCTGTTCTGTTCTATTCTACTGCTCTGGTTCGAAAATTATGTGGACCAGCAAGGTACCGGTACAAATTCAGGTCAGTGTTGCCGTGTGAGACCACCAGACAGTAGAAAACTCTTCCTCCCTCCTCCTCCTTCACTTTCTCCCTCCTCCTCCTTCACTTTCTCCCTCCTCCAAACGAGCCGATCCCAATCCGGAGTTGAACTCACCAGCAGCAGCTGCAGCAGAGGAACGTTCCAGATCCTACCGCGGACAGATGGTCCTGCGCGTTCCCGGGACTGACTCATCCCTCCCCCTTTTCTCTCTCTCTCTCTCTCTCTCTCTCTCTCTCTCTCTCTCTTTCCCGTTTCAGTCCTCCGTTCCTTGTTTGTGCGCTGCTTATCGGTCTCCTTTTCTTCAGCTCCGCTCCTCTTCTCACCCTCCTTCTCTCTCAGCCTGGCTCACTGACACTCACAACGGTTGCCAGCCACTTCCGGCATGACTGTGTGTGCTGGGACGATGAGGCAGCAGGCTAAGAATCCCATCCACCCTCCTTCCTCTCCATCCCTTCAGGAGTCTCTCTCCTTCCTTGTTCTCAGCAGCATGGCAGCGCATCAGGTCACCAACCGCTTTGTCAGGATGGATTAAATCACCTGCACGGGATCCTATGTGGGTGTATGCACTTACTAGAACTGTTTGTCTGCGCAATGTGTGTGTGTGGCCACCATGGCACGAAACATCAACATGTGAAAATGGAGCTGCCTTTCCTAAATTTCCCAGACTTACTTCCCCCCTGATCACTGCCTGCTTCTCTACCACTGTTCAGTGGAATGCCAAGTTATGAGTTTGTTTGTGTGTGTGTGAGGGCATGTGTGCTTTGTGTATCAATAAGATGAGTGGGTTTTTAGTCTGTATGTGTGTTTTTGTCTATATTTGTATACGTTTGTGTGTGGGGGGTTAACATCACACAGGAATGAACAAATATACGTACACAGTACTGCACACTGCAATGCAATGGAGAGAGAGAGGGACGAGAAATACAGGAGAAGAGAGGAAGAAAGAGACACTACTGTGCTTTGTCAACATGCATTCAAATACGTCCTGTACATCATTCTCTGCACACATTCTGAAAACCATTTTAGCTACATTTGCATATTTTTTAAAGTGACCTAGTTCAAGGTTTTTCCCCCACAGTAAGTGCAAAAATTCCACAGCAAACCAATCCTGACATCACAGTAAAGACATACCCAGCTCTTCGACCTTTCACTTTTCCAGTGTAAAGGATAAGCAACCTCTTAAGTTCTGTTATATTGAGTCTAACGGGGGTGGTCCTGTGGCGTACTATCAAGCAGTGATAGATAGATATATGGAGTAGGTTGAGTGACAGCCGGCGTCCGTATCGACAAGCCTATTAGAGGCATTTATGACAGGTAGAGTGGCTTTCCCCAGACATGGAGAGTGCGGTTTAATCGGTTGAGGTGTAAATCAAAGGCGGACGGGCTTTCCGACAGGGATTAATAGTTTTTTTCCCAAGCTGTGACACGATACATTGGTCAGCAGCTGATTTCATTCATCATTAATTAATACGTTTGATTTGCACAGAATTACTCATTGTTGTTGGTTGCGTATTTTGTTTGAGCGAATGAATCAAATTGAGTTTAGAGATGTTATCTCAATCTGTCAGTCGAGTAAGAGTAGCCAATGGGGATTCATTGCATTGCTTTATACTACAGTCACCTGGAGAGATGGTACCATCTGAGCAAGTAGATGCAACTCTGTATCATGCAGGCTATGTATTTGTCCCTTACAGTAAAACTGACCAGAGGGTTGAAACCAACTCTGCTTCAGGAAAAACAGTACTAGGGTGAATCTTAAATTGTATATCAAATCTTCCCATGCCATTCAAGCATCAAGGGATCTGTACCTCTTTGCTAAATCAAGGTCTGCCTGGGTGCAAGACCTATTGCTCTAGCTAGAGATTTACGTATTGTTGTTTTATTTTTACCTAATATAAAGAAATTAAATAATTAATGATAATTTAAAAAACACTAAAATGTCTGTATTTCATTTGATGTTTATCAAACTTTGTTGTTTTTTTCTATTCAAATAAAAAATAAAGTGGGCCACTCGAGAAACAGGTGGCAGCTGCGTTGCACCATTCTTATTTTATATCCACCAACAGAAACCCAGCCGTTCCAAACCCATGACCCTAAAACCATAGGGGTCACCAAGTGCAGGACACTCTCCTCCTCATAATGTCACTGCCTCTACCTCTGTGCGAACACCTGGCCAGGAGCTCCGGTTAACAGGCCAAACCAGCCTTCTCAGTGAGCATATTACCGGGAGTGTTCGTGTGCGTGTGTGAGTTGAAACGGAGCGGCCTTTGCATGGCCTTGTTTCCTCACCCTATTGACTCCCACAGTACCCCCTAGGCATTGACGTGTGTTTTAAGAATATCCCTTTAAATTTCACTAGCTTTATTGCTAAGCACGCATATGAATGAACTCGCACAAATACAACCAAACACACATGCTTGCAAGTCTGACACAGAGTCACACGGTAACACACGCAGACACACACACACACACATCCGCACTTAGTCTACAACATAAGTGAAATCGCCTCCATCAATCAATATCAAACACCACAATACGGGGCAAATTGAGTCTTTGAGTGCTAGAGCGGAGCCGTATGCCAAGTGCTGCTTTTCAAAGCTGCTCTTTGCATTTATTTACCCTGTGGTCCAGCTAATGCAACATTAAATGTAAATATGTCCTTCAGACAGATAAATAAGTATTGCGGCAAGGCTTTGAAATGGTTTGCCAAACTCCCCCTCGAGGTCTTTAGAGAATGAAACTGATAGATAAATTCAAGAATTGACCGAATCACCAATAGTCTGCTGTATGATCAATACACCCTTGTTGCTCACCCTATTCACCAGTCTATATATTACTAGACATTCCGTTCGTCTTTTAAATGCATGTTTATGTGCAAATGTTAACCTGTGTTGAGAATGCTTTGAAGGAATTCAGATAGGTTGAAAATGAAAGTGAGACACCCAAGTGTACCTGTACCAGTTTAACGTTAGGCCCAGAGAACCACAACTCAAACCTCCATCTCTGGCCCGGTGCAGCTCAGCCTGAACCCCAACAATCCAAGACTGGTTTTCCCCATCACGGAGCAGTGTCCGGATCCTGCTCCCCAGACGACTTGATTGTGCTCATCTGTCATCGTTATTGATTGCACCTGTGTCTTCCCTTGTGTATTTAAGTTGCCTGTGTCTTCCCTTGTGTATTTAAGTTGCCTCCCTTGCCTCAGACATTTGTTCCATTAGTGTCTTTTGTACATTGTGTGAACTTCTCAGTAAAGAGAGTATCAGCTACAAAGAGCGCGTTTGTTGTATTTTCTCTAGTTAAGTTCAGTTCTAGTTAGTCTTTGTCTCCATATTGTGCAAGTGGGTCTGCTTCAGCCGAAAAGACTTGACACAGAGCATTAGGCCAAGAGCCAGAATAGGATGTGATCCTAGAGTGTTTTTAAAGTTTGCACCAGATACATACACCCCACACCCTAACACCCGCACCTAGTCTGACTCTTTTGGAGAGAGGCCATCAACTCCCCTTTCCTCAGCTGCCAGGTGTGGAGGTTGGCTTCCACTCTATGCTAGACCCTGCCTCCCGGTCTCCCACCCAACTAATGAATAGAAATAGAATTAGCAAAAGGGACACACATATTCAGTGCAATTTTCTGATTTGGGTTACCTAATAAAACATAATTTTCCATACTTGCAATAAGGCTTCAATTACGTATTAGTAACATGCTTTGAAATTGTGTCCTGGCCTGAATTGCCAGTTTGTCTGTATTCAGCCTGTTTGTATAGACATTGTCTTTCTGACCCATCCAGACCCAGTGCCCCCCATACCCAGCCTCCGATTGTGCGTTTGAACTGCCTGTGGACAGACTGAAGTGCTGACAGAGAAACGGAGGACCGTCCCCCCAGGGCCGAGGTAGAAGAAAGGTCCGTTGTGTCCACAGGATCCAGGTTCTGTCAGGGTTGGCACAGGGGTGAATAGAGATGGGCGGACAGGGACAAACGTTTGGAAATGTGGCATGTGACTCGGAGCACACATCGACCCCAGCAACAGCTTTGATCTCTGGTCTGATTGGACGAAGGGGAAAGTCTCTAATTGAGCCCCTCTTGACTCAAAAGGGCAACAAAGGACAGTCTTACTCAACAGAGGAAGACAACCAATTACAGACTTGGACCACGGCCCTGAGCTGAAAAAGCAGTGTCTTTTCAAGAAAGCACAACTCTTATGCCATACTTTTAACAAGGCCGAGTCCCTCTTCTGAAGGCTGGAGGGCTGTGTTAGTCTGATTTCTGATTGTGAGCGGGCGCCTTCATTTGCCGTTTGATTGACACACGTGATTACACACGCATGCAAACAAAAAGCTTACAGGAGCAACCCCCCTATATGTTCGGTTTGTCTAACGTGAGTTATTTCAGGCTTTATTACAGATGCATGAACTGAGAGGATGCATCTGTGAGGCCTGTCTGTTTAGCTTGGGAATGGGAATATTTTCAGCCTGAATACTGACACATGAAACATGTACAGATGCGTTTCTATAATGTTTGGTGGCTATTTTTGGCCTCATTATAGGCAGATGATGTGGCATGTATTATATGTTATAGTTAGTCAAAGAATGCTTACATGCATGGCATTCATCAGCACAAAATAGGAAGAATATGTGGGCTACTTCACAATAATAATAATAATAATAATAACAACCTTCATTTAAGTGTACTTTTCTAAGCTAAAGTAGCATACGATCATGTTGGTCTAGCACATGGCAATGTCAACGTTTTTACATGTAGGTACAGTTCATCCGGAAAGTATTCATACCCCTTCACTTTTTCCACATTTTATTATGTTACTGCCTAATTCCAAAATGGATTAAATAAAAAAAAAATTCGCAACATTCTACATACAATATCGCATAATGACCAAGTGAAAAAGTTTTATTTTTATTTTTTGCAAATGTATTAAAAATAAAAATATTAAATATCACATGTACATAAGTATTCACACCCTTTGCTGTGACACTCAAAATTGAGCTCAGGTGCATCCCGTTTCCACTGATCATCCTTGAGATGTTTCTACAACTTGATTGGAGTCCACCTGTGGTAAATTCAATTGATTGGACATGATTTGGAAAGGCACACACCTGTTTATTGAAGGTCCCACAGTTGACAGTGCATGTCAGAGCACAAACCAAGTTATGAAGTCCAAGGAATTGTCTGTAGACCTCCGAGACAGGATTGTATCAAGGTACAGATCTGGGGAAGGGTACAAAATAATTTCTGCAGCATGGAAGGTCCCAACGAGCACAGTGGTCTCCATCATTCGCAAATGGAAGACGTTTGGAACCACCAGGACTCTTCCTAGAGCTGGTCGCCCGGCCAAACTGAGCAATCGGGGAAGAAGGGCCTTGGTCAGGGAGGTGACCAAGAACCCGATGGTCACTCTGACAGAGCTCCAGTGTTCCTCTGTGGAGATGGGAGAACCTTCCAGAAGGACAACCATCTCTGCAGCACTCCACCAATCAGGCCTTTATGGTAGAGTGGCCAGACGGAAGCCACTCCTCAGTAAAAGGCACATGACAGCCCGCATGGAGTTTGCCAAAAGGCACCTAAAGGACTCTCAGACCATGAGAAACTAAATTCTCTGGTCTGATGAAACCAAGATTGAACTCTTTGGCCTGAATGCTAAGCGTCATGTCTGGAGGAAACTAGGCACTGCTCATCACCTGGCCAATACCATCCCTACAGTGAAGCATGGTGGTGGCAGCATCATGCTGTGGGGGTGTTTTTCAGCAGCAGGAACTGGGAGACTAGTCAGGATCAAGGGAAAGATGAATGCAGCAATGTACAGAGAGATCCTTGATGAAAACCTGCTCCAGAGCGTTCTGGACCTCCGACTGGGGTGAAGGT
This sequence comes from Galaxias olidus, assembly GCA_026901105.3. Taxonomy (NCBI): domain Eukaryota; kingdom Metazoa; phylum Chordata; class Actinopteri; order Galaxiiformes; family Galaxiidae; genus Galaxias; species Galaxias olidus. The sequence continues at coordinate 19,136 of JAPMUY010004742.1, forward strand.
TGACCTTCCAACAGGACAACGACCCTAAGCACACAGCCAAGATAACAAAGGAGTGGCTTTGGGACAAGTCTGTGAATGTCCCTGAGTGGCCCAGCCAGAGCCCAGACTTGAACCCGATTGAACATCTTTGGAGAGATCTGAAAATGGCTGTGCACCGACGCTCCCCATCCAACCTGATGGAGCTTGAGACGATCTGCAAAGAAGAATGGGTGAAACTGCCCCAAAATAGGTGTGGCAAGCTTGTAGCATCATACTCAAGAAGACTTGAGGCTGTAATTGCTGCCAAAGGTGCTTCAAGAAAGTATTGAGTAAAGGGTGTGAATACTTATATACATGTGATATTTTATTTTTAATACATTTGCAAAAAATTCTAAAAAACCTTTTTTACTTTGTCATTATGCGGTATTGTGTGTAGAATGTTGAGGAATTCTTTTTATTTAATCCATTTTGGAATTAGGCTGTAACATAATAAAATGTGGAAAAAGTGAAGGGGTATGAATCCTTTCCGGATGCACTGTATATGTCATTCCATACATTTTTCCAGAATTACTACAACTGTTCTGCCACAAGGAAGCTTCATATACAAACCAAATCCTGAAGTTGTATGGAATTATCAAATACTGTTTTATGTGGCATAACTTAGCTATTTTTTATCTAAAATCATGCGATAGAATGTTCCAAATAAGTGAGCGAGTTACCTCTTTTAGAAGAGGCTTAGGCCAGTCCTTCTTTATAATCTCATAAACAGGCATAAACAGGTGATCTGAACATATCTAACAGTGCCGCACACAAGACCAGGCATAATACAAAATACATAATTGCACGTAATAAAAGTAAAGGGGAGTGCCTCTGGGGACAGACAAAGCATGCTTGAGGGAGGTTGGAACAACAGTGGCCTGTATCAAAAAAAGCCCGTGATAATTATTAAACTGATTTTATGAGGATGGTGGAGGCTTTTTGGCTCCTATTCCCCCGCGTGTGATCAAACACTAGACGACTTCCCTTTGACTGACTAAATGTAATGTGACGTTATTGTGTTTATTGGAGTGACTGAAGATTGAACTGATATTTATGAAGTGTTATTTATTAAAACTGGTGTCGTTTGTATTACAGTGAAGCCAGACAGGCTTTTATGAAGTTACAGGTATCTGCAAATTTAACAATATTTCAGCCTAATACTTAAAGTATTTACTAAAGTAGCTAAAGTAAAGCTTTAATCTTGCCACTGAAGAAAACACGGGCTGTAATTGCTCCTTTAAGATCTTGTGGGAGAAGAAAGTATTCCCATGGGAACGAGGCATCGAAGGGGATAGAGGAGTGTAGGGTAGAGCCCGAGCCGCTGGGTTTGGAGAGGGTTCCCACACCCCATGTCTCCGTGGTTCCCAATGCTCAGGTATGTGTGGCAGGTCAAATGCCCAGCAAGAAGCCTTTCACCACCTTCCGCTGGGGGGGCTGGGACCCCCCCTCCTGGGGCTAGCTCATCTAAAACACACCGGATGGAGCAATGAATAGTGAGGAGTTTGAGAAGAATTAGGGAGGAAGAGCAGGAAAGTGTGGGGTATTAAATACCAAATATTTAAGGGGGATGGGGGCCTTCATGGTTCCAATTCTACAGGAGACAAGATGTTGGTTACCGTGAACTGTTGTGGGGGATAAGCCAGTGGCGGTACAAGGGTTGGTGTCACCCGGTGTGGTGACTCATAGTAATTTCTTTGGTTATATTCATTGCTATACTTGTTTTCTTGCTACTTTACATGAACAAACAAACAAGGTGCTGCAGCACGTACGTACTTGGTGCAAGTGATATCTTGCTTTTAAAAAAGACAAAGCTAAACAACAAACGATGCAGCGTGTGCAGACGAATCCACGTGATAAGGCTCAGAAAGCAAATTTGCATAGTTTTAGCCTTGTAGTGTAAAAATACAGACAGTACATGAAAGCAAGGCTCACGATTTTTTGTTGTTCTAACTAACTACGGGGATATTTTTAAATAGAAATTATACATTTCTGCTTTAACACTGCAAACTTTTTTTAATATAGGTTAATTTTGGTGTCACCCCCTCTGATGATGGTCCGCACCGCCCACACCCACCTACTTATTACAAATCCTGAGTAACTTGCTCAACACTGGTAATGAATAATTTTTTCAACCTGTGACTCATTGGTTGAGCTCTAGGCCCATTTGGCTCGTTTTAAGAGCAAATTTTCCTTGAGTGCACACTGCACCCCCCACACATTTGTATTACATACGTGGTGTTCGGGTGCAATGGACCCGAGGGTAATACAAGTGTTGGAATTGTAGGTAAAAACAAGTAAATATTGAAAAAAATTTAAGAAAAAGGTTTGTTATGTACCTTTGCTATGTTTTTAACATTCATTATTATGGCTGTACAGTTTTAAAAACCCAGTAATCTTGTGGGTCAATGAGACCCGCAAACACTGTGTAAGTGACAGAAACACGAACACCACCTCTTATCTCAAAACACCAATAGCACTTCTATTGATTAAAGTGGTCTAGCAGACGTAAATGGCAATTAACCATATATTCTGTCTATATTGGTTGTCACTGAGATAAAGCCAACATCTGTGAAGTATTTTTACATAAATTGTTATGTCTATAGTTTTAAAACCCCAATAATGTTGTGGGTCCATCAGACCCACGAACACTGTGTGTAACAGAAACAGGAAAACCACACTTGGGATAAACTTGAGTTTTAAAACGAAAATTTTTAATTTTATATGATATGCCTTGTATTAAAGGTACAAACTGCTGTTCAAAGTAATATTTGCTGCGCTATAAATTTGTATTTATTTTCTTAAATATCATTACCAGGTTTGACCTGCCTACTACATGTTCAGTTAAAACTGCTGTAATTTGTGGTTACAAAACGACCCACTGATAGGCTAATTGTTACTTAAGCCATGCTGATGGTGTGTTACAATATAAATCAGCGCACTGGAATATACAGTATATGCTACTTTCCATTGGAAAAGCCTTTGAATACGTTCAGAATCACCTGTCAACAATAAAATACTAAATAATAACCAGCAAGGACTAGGGTGCTAAATATAGTGGGCTATGTCCTTTAAGAGACCGTAAGCATATGTATTAAAGACAAATAAATGCGTTAATAAATATAAAATAAAAAAATATAAAAATAATGCATTACACAATGATCTTAACAGCAGCAGTAACAGTAACAATTGCTGTAGTGTTTTTTACCTTAAAACATGACACATAAAATGCATGTGTGTGAGGGTAGGGTTGCAATACATATGTAATTGCGTAAGAATGTCTCACATTTATAATATTGGCATTTAATAAATACTTACTATTTCACAGAACACTGGTATCCTGCAGTTAATGTTAAATTGTATTGGTGAAGTGGACTAAATATGGCACAGTCAATCAGCTTCAAGAAACAATGATCTCCTCCCATCCAACTCCAGCCAATGTTCCTTTACCTAGTTTTAATTCCTTGGCTCTGCCTTGTACTGCCTGACTAGGACAGGCCTTATGGAGAAGGAAGAAAAATGTTGAGGGAGGGGGTTCAGACTTGCCAACATGACTCCATGCTAGCTTATCTTACAATTCATTTGCACTTAAATTTAGCATAAACCAAACTAATTTTTCTGTTTTCAGGATCTTGTTTCCTTCTTAGAGGGGGCTTGTTTTATTGTCTCTCTTCGGCCAATGAAGAATCAGCCAACTTTACTGGGGGGAATGTAACATGGAACCAAATCAGCGCATAAAAATAATTATGGAAGGTGAGGGGTCCAGTAAAGCTAGGAGGTTTATACACACACAAAGAGTTGTATTTCAAGTTGTATTACCAGAGCTACAAACAGGAAAACTTTCCCACATGTTGTTAATTCAGCACAACTCACAACTAAACAGGGAGCGTTTTATCAGCAATGTAAAAACACAGTTGATTATCAACCCTCCCCTCCGAGTGTTTGTTTTTTTATCAATTATCTTGAGCTTGATTGCATGGCTGCACACCCATCAAGAAAATAAAATAAAAATTGTTGGCATGAATGAGTACAAAGGAAAATCCATAAAACATGATCGTTTACGAGCTGGCGTAGTCAAGGGTTGTTGACTCTCACCTTGCACTAAGCACAGCATATGTAATCCATATCTTAAATAGGCCTTCATTTGAGTAAGCAAGTATTTTCAACGGTGTCAGCTGTGGACATGCCAACAGGCATTGGAAACTTAAACATGCCTGCAAGACCTTTTTGTCTATCATCTACCAAGAAAGCAGCCGTAAGCGTGGTTTCTAAACAAACACATAATCAAATAGTCGATGCAGAACACTGTTTACACATGCTTGACCCTGGAGAATTATCTGACTGTACTGAAAGGAAAAAGGTCTGTAAAGTAGATTTTTCACGTGTGTTCATCATGCTGTGCACAGATAGGCAGCCAAACTACTGGTGAGATAGAATGGGAATTAGTATGAGTGCAACTCTGTGATGGTGAGGGGCCAAAATGGGCTATGTGAAGCGACAGGCAGAGTGTGAGCGAGAGAGGGGGATTGAAAGAGTGAGATAGGAGAGATATAGAGGAAGAGAGAAAAAGAGAGACGGAGTACCATGATGCTCTGACCTAGTTTAATCTCCCCTCCGTGGCAGCAGAACACCGGGCAGGCGTCAAACACGTAGTAGCACACACACACAACAACCACGATGCACGGTAATCAAACACACTACTCACACTCTACTGCGCCGCCGCATAATGCCATGACTAAGAGAGTCTCATCTGGAGGCTTGACAGGCAAATGATAAAAATAAGTCGCAGCACTGCCTGGCCCAGCAACATGGTTCTTACGTAACACAGATGCCACGGCTGCCCCACTTACTGCCAGCCAACCCAGCCTAGTCTAGCCTGCCCCCGAAGGGGAGGAGGACATAAGGGGGGGGGGGGGGGATTTTTCTGTTGTTTTAATGCAGCAGTACTAAACCAAAATGATTTACATTCTACCCCCCTCTACCCATAACAGTGAAATTAAATATTCATGAAACTTAGACTTAGGTCTCCAGACAAGGCTCTACATACTATTCCAAAATATAAATTACAAGCTAAAGGGGACCGAGCTATTGCGATTTTGGCTCTTAGATTTTGGTCTTCCTGATGACATACTGGCTAATTCAGTTACTTCTTTTAAATCATTATTAAAAACTCTTATACATATATAAATCTGTTAGATTACTTGTTTTAAATATGATTTAAAGAATATATTTGATTTAACCATGCAGTTTAATCTAATTTTGTTTAATTTTATTGCAATTTTATTGGTAAATCAATTATTCACTGGTATATGTTTATCATATTCATAATATCACTTACTGTTTGTTTCATTCTTAAATTTATTTCATTGTATTGTATTATTATTATTATTTGATATTTCATATTGATTAAACATATGGTTCATTACGAATATATTGACTGCTAATGAGCATATGAACCTTATGTCTGTCATATTTCAACCGTACTATTGATGCCATGTCCCAAACTCACTCGAATAGGAGCAGACGTTAATATTTTACCTTCTCCTCCGGCGACATATGGTTCCGTGGTCTCTAGACAATTTAAAAAGCTATCGTGAACAGGGTTTGGCTTGTGTTACCCTAAGGATTGTTGAAAAAGACAGCAGTGATGAAGAATGCTTGAAGACATGACACATAGCTTCCTGGCACTTAAAACCGAGAGATGGTTTGATTAATTCAGGGAATTCACACCATGTCGTTAGTTAAACTCATTGACCCCTAACCCTTGAGTCAACCTTAAACAGGACCTCAATTTTTCAAAACAAGGCCATTAGCGGACAAAAATCCTTTGTAAACCGTGTCATACCCCCCCCCCCGAAAAAAAAAAATTGTTCATACCCCAGAGCAACTAGTTTGACATTGTCAGAGTGCTATGCAATCCTGGTTAAAGAACCATCCATCAGCGTCTTCTCCTGATAAACTTACAGCTACATGATGTCCACCATTCCACACATAGGCAGGTATTGGGCCACCGATGGAAACTAGGCCAACTTGAAAGGCCCCAGCTTGTCGCCAGAAGGAATGTCAGCAAAAGCCCTTTCTTGTTTTCTCAGATGCCAGGGAAAACGGGGGTATTAGGCGTCTCATATCCTCACAGGAAGCAGGCTGTTTACACGGCTTACTGTGTTGATCTGTGCCATGTAGGGCCAGAAAAAGGCCTGGAGGATGTGTATGTCTTTTCACCCTGAGGTATAGACCCCTGAACCAGACCAGCACACCGGGACCTAACCCACCTGGAGAACCTCCAGGCCCCAAAGCTAGCATCGACTTGGACCCATTTCTGACAGAGGCCCCAAACCAGACCCCAGGCCCCAAACCAAGATACAGTTCTGTTCATTCACATACCCCTATAGCTCCATATGTGGCCCCTTCAAGCAAGGGGAACACTGGCCATGTCCCATAGCCACATCATCCTCTTACACTATCACACACTGGATCCACTCAACTCTGCCAACTCACAGCAATCATCAGTAGATCATCCTAATGTGGCCGTTCTCAAGTTTATGTTCTCAAGTTTATGTCCACTCAATGTTGATGACAGAAATAGTAAGGCTTATTTTGAAACATGAGAGTGAGACAGAGACAAAGAGAGAGGGGTAGAGAGAGAGAGTAGGGAAACAAGAACATGAGAGAGACCACAAAAGATAGTTTAAAAGTGAGAGAGGGAATAGAAAGTGAGAGAGAGGGGCAGAGAGGCAGGGACGCACGGATGGAACAAAGAACGGGCAAAACATATTCATGCATACATGACTAGTTGAGTAAACAACAACAAAAACTTCTGAGTCATAAACTACATCACATATATGGCCCCAGTTCAGGTTGCCTTGAGTCCAGTAAGAGCCATAAAAGCTTTTTTCTAGCTCGAGCAGTGATTAGACTGTCGGAGGCAAAAAATGGTGTCATACAGGAATAAGTGAATAAAAACCCATCATGCTTACAGGTAGTTACGGTACACATACAGTCCCTGTTGTGTTATTCCTTCTGACCCAAAAAAGCAAACTCGATGTAACGTGTGTTTTTAAAGCAACTATAGGCAACTTTTTTTATTATCAATACATTTCTTCTGATAGCACATTGCAATGTCTATGTGAGAATTAAATAATCGTGGTTCAGATCAGTCCTCTTGAGGTCTCAATTTTTAACACTGATTTTGTCTGCCACCGGGTACAATCTCCCGCGAAACTGTGAGGAATTGCTTTATGGCACAAGGAAGTGTGTCACTAAATCAGGAAGAGATGCCAGTACATGGAGTATGTTGTTGATCGTGCTAGCGATTTGCAGTGGTCACGTGCAGTCTGCATGTCTTCTTTGCGATGGTTAAGGAAAATAATTTCACTATGCCAACGGTAGGGCCCGCCAAAATCACGTCCTACACATAAACTGCCTCTAGCAACTTTAAATATAAACTTTACAAAATTATTCAGTCTAATTTGGATCAACAAGACAACCCCTAACAAGCTTAATTTAGTTATAAAATATTAATGTATTCAGGTGGAATTCCCCTTTATCAGGCCACCCTAATGAAAACTGTTGTGGGAAAGGCCACCGGTATCCCACATCAAGCTGAGCCGTCAAAAACAGCAGACTCTTTTCCCCTGCACTTGACATTCCAAAGAGACACTTACAAGCAGAGCTCACCTTCAGGTCACCCCGAAACACAATAATTTTCCACTCCTGTGAGCCGAAACAACAGGCCGCCACAGAGATAAGGCTGTCCATCACCCAACGGCGCGGGACTGGTTCCCAAACACAGCCCGACGAGTCTGCTTTCTCTGAAACGCACGCAGTCACACGAGCCCTCCACCGACACACTTGCTAGCTGCTCTCCGTAACATGCAGTAGAAGCTCAACCTGACACACTTCCTGTCTCCTTTAAATTAGTAATTTTTGGAAGGAGAAAATTAAATGGATTGGTGGTTTCACTGACTGTCGGTGTAACACAGGTGTAAAATATTGATTAAGTAATATTTGTGCATAAATATTATAAATGCTGCATTGATAAAAATGCATTAGTGGTTTCATTTTTTTGTTATACTGTTTTCCTTATATAAACCAATGAGGTTAAAGGTCAACCAATCACAAGCTTAGTATGTTGTTTGTTAACGAGTTGATCTCTTGGGAGCATGTGCGAAAATAATGCTCGGGAGAGAAGGGACAGTTAAAATAGAGTGTTGGGAAGAGCATAACAATTGTGAAGTAGAAATTCTAATGTGTTGAACATATGCAAGAAGAATATAAGTTATATATTGTATCTTTTATTTGTAGTATAGCCAAATTAAGTTAACCGTTTTGTTTCTCCGTTTATTGTTGGAAAGGAAAAGTAAGATTTGTATGCGTGTAGCGCTGAAGCTAACGTCGATAGCTAGCGGCTATAATTGCAATGCCTCGTGTCGGGCTTGGACCTACCTGCTCGGCACATGCATGAACCAGAAGTTTCTGGTTTTCTTTCCCTTTGAACTTTGAACTTTTCAATTGATGGCGAGCCACCCAAATCGGATTTGATTAGAGACATTGACTTCTTTACCCAAATCGGACGTTAAGATAAAGGATTCAATGACTTCACTATCAGCAGTGTGGTAGGACACAGCTTTGGTTTTCCAAACCGGACACATTTTATTTCGCCATTCAGGCGTTAACTGGACTCCTTTGATTTGTTTGATAATTTTGACACTAAGATTGTACTTGGATGTTGACTATTGAATGCATACTGTAAATTTAGAGTGTATTCAAGAATTTACAAAGGGTGCACCCGAGATAATTGATACATATATAAGCATGCTCATTAATAATTTACTGTCCTGTTAATAATTGCAGATTTTCAGTGTATGTTGTTTAATTGTGTTGTATTGTAATACAAGCTGGCATTTAGTGTTTAAACCTCACCCAACTGTGTGCATGTGTCATTTAAACTACTCCTATGCTCCAGCAGTCGAACCTAAACTGGTCTTATTATCAAAGTCGTATCCTTACTCCTTATTGTAATTACATATCTACCATTATAAGTGATGAGTGCTACATCTGGGACTCTGGTTTGGTTGAATGATCTGTGTTGTTCTGCTTGGCAATGTTTTGGCTGACTGTTGACCTGTTTTGCCTGTCTGCCTGTCCCTGAGATAGTCAGTCACCCGTCCATTCAGTCAGTCTGTCAACGTGAAGGACTTACCATAAGGCTGCTATCCAGGGACAGTCTGTTAAGCTGCGCCTTTTTCTCGAGATACCGATTCATGGTCTTCCGCCTTTGTGCTGCGCCGAACACTTGCTGTGAATCACTGTAGATGACGGGTGAAAGAAGAAAGAAAGAAAGAAAGAGAGAAATAAACAGGCAGGGAGGGAGAGAAAGAAACAGCAATTACAGCTCAGCACGTGGTGCATTTTATCTAGAATGTGCTGCCTACTTCTGGTGGCTGGCGGTGTCCGGTGAAAAGGTAGGGTGTTTGAAGGGCAGTCACCTAGGTGGTTAATGGGAACAAAGTCCACATTCAAGGGGCAATATGTCTGCTGGTGGCAATTTACATCCAGGTACACCAACACTCCATCTTTCTTTTCTTTTTTCTTTCTCTCCTTTTCTTTTGTTGGCCTTCCTTCCTGCTCTGCACGTATTTTCTGAGTGAAGATTTTACCATGTCTCTCTCTCGCTCTGCTCCTGCCACCTCTATATATCTCTTCCCCTGCCCTTTCCCGCCTTTTCTTTCTCTGGGTTCTTGTGTGCCTTCCATGCCCTGGGATCAGAGGAGAGAGATGACCAGTGTGATGAGCTCTGCATTGACGCCTCCCTGTTTGCTCTGTGACGGTAGAGCTACAACACCTAGCACTGACATAGATGCACATTCCAATTTGGGTTGGGACCCTTAAAATGGCTTACACATTTTACCCAACCTGTTTTCTCAGGAAAATGAATGCAGTAGACTCACATTTTGCAGACGCAAAATGGCCTCCAGCAAACATCGAATCCAATGGTACTGTCCAATCTGTTCCTTCTACTTCTGCATCCCAGTGCAACCCCCCTTTGCTGGTGTTGGTAGAGAGCTTCTCCAAACAGTGCTGGGAACCGGTCTGACCTGTCGGCCCCGGAGCCACAGCCCAAGATAAACACTTCTCTTCACGCCTGCTACTCCAGTACAAAGAGAGGCCTGGGTCGCAGGCACTCGATCCTTGGTGTAGGCACGGCCACTTCCACATCAGCTGAGCCCCAAAAGGTCAGCAAACCAACCGTTAGTTCTATCCCGTCTGTATGAGCCAATGTCACAATGTGTACAATATACATAGACCTTTCTGGATCACACTGCCCATGTTCTGCAGCAATGAAAAGCCTGACCTGATCAGTTCACGTTGGTACAGTGGAGTTGCCACTGCTCAGTATAACGGCCAGTTCAGACTAGTGATTCACGATGCAACTGGCAAAAGAATCCCCCACTACAGTTAGCTAACGAAAGCAATTTCTGAATTTTATTTCCCTGAGCTAGCTAGACAATCGTTTTTATTTAGTTGCGATTGGCACCATAGCTTCTATATGTTGTCGAGTATATAATTTGAATAAACAATAGCTTATTTAAATTATAACAAATCCAATGTATGCATGTAAATACGCTAACAAATAATGCCTTTTTGACATAAATCTGGCGCTATACTTCATAACGTTTTAAAACTGCACTTGGCGATTTGACAAGCCAAATCTTTTGCGACGACATGCTACGGCTTCGGCTGCCTTGCAACTACTAGTTCACACCGCTGCAACTTTTGTCTGCAACGATTGGTCTGAACTGGCCTTATCTCAATTGTGGGATTATCCTCTACTCTTTATTTTTAAACTTAAACCTTTAAGGTTAAACTTTTAAGGTTTTAACGGCAGGACTGTGTGAATTGCTTTGGAAAACTGCAAATTCACATTTAAATTAAAAGATGACTGTAACATTAAAAAAGGTTGGAAAAAGGTTGAAATTTTTTGATCAAGCAATTCTGCAACCCCAGGGCAGTGTCTGTTTTCTTTATAGTTCCAACAGCTCTGCACATCAAACGAACGTATTAAAAACATTGAACTGAACCTGATACATGCTCAAACCTACATACAGTGAAGTAGATTGTCTCATTTGAAACACACACACGGGAATGTTTTTAAACAAAGCTGACATTATTGGTGAACTGGCCAACGGACATGGCACCGTCTGGCCTATATCTGTGTGCCTCCGGGCCACCTAAAAGAACAGAAAGTGGCTTTATCAGCGACAGTGTGTGGAAACCGCTCTCGCCACAGCTGCAACAGAACCCCCTCGCTCCCTTTCATTCCCCTTTATATCAAAAGCTCTCTGTAGCTTAGACTGTGATGAGTCTACGTGTGTTGATGTTAATCTTTGTTCCAATTCCGTTAAGTGAATATCCCAGAGAGATTTTAGACAGAAGTGAGAGGAGGACAAATTCCCAGGATTTCTGTACATGCCAAGATAGGAAGTCAGGAAATTCAGATTGAACAATTAAAATGGATTAGCAGTAAACTTGATTGCCCTGTCTCAGGGACATAGAAAACCATTGAGACCATTTCCAGTAGGTTGCATGCAGAGAAATAGTGTAGACTCAAGAATTAGAGCAAGCTATCCACTCATATGCCTGTTGGTCCCTAGGGAAGCTTCCGTATTGACTTGAACAGTAAAAAAACAAGCAAATAGAGGATAAGAAGTGACGAGGTTTAACTTAACACATTACCCAGCTCATATCAGGACAATAACACCCTACCATAAAATGTATACAGTGAAAAAATACATCCTCAATAGTTAACAAAGCATTATCTTAGATAAACGGGATACAAGCAGAAGCAAATGTTGTCCTGGAAAAAATGTGCAGACTGATATGTCAACGTGTGTGTGTGTGTGTGTGTGTGTGTGTGTGTGTGTGTGTGTGTGTGTGTGTGTGTGTGTGTGTGTGTGTGTGTGTGTGTGTGTGTGTGTGTGTGTGTGTTAGTCTGTTTGACCACTAGGTGTGCACACTCGTCAATACAGCAAATTCAACTAAATGAAACCATCAATTTTATTGGTGTTACGCCGGGCAAGGCGGATGTGGTAAAGTGATTACATTACCACAATTCCTTATCTCCATTAAGGTCCGACATGGCAAGTACTAGTTCTCACATTCATTATAAACAAAGTCCTTATCACACACTATGATTAAGGAAAGCCTCCTCATGTTTCCATTAACTACATTCATCAAAAATAAGTACAATACATTGGTTCATGACCACTACTGAATTTGAGCATAGGAAAAGCCCCATGGTTGAACGAAAGAAGGAGTAAAGCCAGCCTTTATTACGAATCTGGTTTTAGTCACCCTGTTGATAAGGTCTCATAAAGGGATATCCCTCCCCCACCAGTCCACCTTATGTGGGCCATGTGGGCCAGGTTCAAGACCCCCTCTGAAAATATTCATCAAACATTAAATTGTAGAATGTGAAACCAATGAATGGAAAAATAGTCTTTGTGCTGCAGGCTGGTTAAAATACTTCTACTTTGGCTAAAAATACAGTTGATTTGTTCTTATTGTAGCATTATTGATCATGGGTCTTAGGCTATACTGTCCTACTTCATCATTGTGTAATTTTCTCTACCTGGTCTGCAGATCATTGGCCCAGCCAGCAGACCAGTCTGTCACCCGTGCACCCCGTTTTCAGCCAATTAGCCAACAAATCAACTGGCCAGCCTCCCAGCTAGTCATCTTAACATTCACTCATCCACCCAGCCCAACAGCCAGCTGTAAATTAACCAGCTAACCTGCCAGCCAGCTAGACAGGCAGACTGTCAGGCAGCTAACTGCCCGCTGTCACTTCTCCATTACGGTCAACCAGTCAGTCAGTCAGCAACAGTCAGTCATGAAGACCAGGCAGTTCGAGGCAGGCAGTCAGCTGGGTTTGAAAGACTGAAATAAAAGGGGGCCTGGCGGAGCCTGACATCTGGGAGCCTTTGTGCTGTAGGCTAATTAGATACCCTGGGTGGGGGCCTAGCCTGCACAGAGCACAGGGCGTGTGTTGGGGGGGGATTTCTTTTTTAACATCTGCTCCCGGAACAAGGGGGAACATTAGCTGAGGACGTGCCAGACAAGTCCATGTTGGAAGGGGGACAGTATGGGATAATGGTGGAGGATAATAAACTAATGATCTAATTTATACTCAACGAAAGCCCGCTGTACTGTAACATTACTAGAGCTTTGAATGGGGCAGGTGGAGCACGATGATGATAAACGGTATTTGCATGGGAAAGCAGCTCATGAGAGATACTTGTGTCCTAGGAGCAAAATGTTCTGATGGATGCAATCTGTACAAAAGGAGAATAAGACCGGAATAAAGCAAGACTTTAGAATTTCACAATAAGAAGCATCACTTAAATATTAGAAAATATATAATATAAACCTTGTCAAACAGGATATTTAATCCAAGACAAAAATATTAGATGATTTAAAAAAAAATTTGGCAAATTATCCTGTGTAATTTTGTCCATGCAGTATCACAAGCTTTTGCTTAGTGAGAGCCCTTTGGGCTTAACCTCCGGGCGTACTATATGAGTATGAGGCCTACTGTATGAGGACTGTATGTGTTAGGGAAGTCTTACTCACCACCGCTGTTGACAACACTGCCCTTTGTACTCGGTACAGTTAAACATTCACCCACTCAAGATCTTATTTTGCCGCTAAACAAATAACCACGGTCAATAAGGTCACTTTATGGAATGAATCACAAACATGGACTATTGAGTGGTTGAACCGTGCAGTTTGAACTTAACACTCCGGAGTAGTTTCCCATCGAAAACCAAACCTTTCATTAAGAAAACACAAAATGAATTTACAAATTCAAAGAGTGTGATTTAGTAGGCTATATTTGGTATGTCAAATTGATTTAGTAACAGTCGGTGAAATGTAAAGAGAGAGAGAGAATTTCTCTTTTCAGTAGTACCAGACCAAACTGATTTACCTTCTACCCCCCTCTATCCATAACAGTGAAATTAAACATAAACGAAAGATAGACTTAGGTCCAGGGGTGGAGCAGCGACTTTAAAGTGTGGGGGTTCTAGGTGTGGGATGTGAGCAACCTAAACCTCATTCACATATCCTTGTATAGTATAGCCACACAGCACAGATGTTCACACCTCAACTGCACTTTTGTATGTGAACATTCCCAACTGCACTATTTGTATATAGGGCCACTGCAATTTCGTAAATGTGCAATATCCTGAAGTGCAAAAACTCAGCTGCTACTGTTATTGTTATTGTATTATATGGTATTATATTGTTTTATATAGATATATACATTTTATATTTTATTATATGTTATATGTTTATTATATGTTTAGCACCTTAAATTAGTTTAGTTAGATTAGACTGAAACTCTTTTAGACTGAAACTTTTTATTTTTAATTGCTGTTTTGTTATGTGTGATAGCACCGTCAGGAGGATTGCTACTCAATTTCATTGTACGCTGTGCAATGACAATAAAGGAATCTATCTATCATATATATATATATATTAGGGATGCACCGATGTTTAAAATAACAATTTGGCCGATGTTTTTAGGCCTGTTTTGTTTCTGTTATTTATTCGGGAATTTATTCGGGGACCCCTTTTGTGCCAGGGAAACAAAGAAATCATAATAATGAAAAAATAACTGACCTGTTTTGTTTTGAATAGTGATGTTAATCTTCATTAAGAATTTAATAGATCAAGAGATTCAAATTAACCGATTAAATTGAACAGTGTGCGGTCTTGTCTTTGGTTTAAATTCACGGCAGGTGTGTGTTCGTATCCCGTAAATGTGTTCTGTGCCTTTAAGAAGGATTTGTTTATGAGTGATGTCATCACATTGCTGCTAGGAGACGCTAGTTTGTCGTTAGCGCAAAAGAGTAGCGTGAAATCAGCGACATTAGTCACATTAGTGGTGTGACGTAATCAAACACGGCGCCCAAAATCGCAGTTCTGCCTTCAAAATAAGAGTTCGTCATTGAGATGAATGCAATACCAAAAAAGTGTTATATCTCATTTTAATCCGAAAAACTAGCACGTTCCCACCGCAACTGAGCCAACAACGTTATAATTTAAAAAAACGAATTCTCATAATTAAAT
>JAPMUY010004746.1:0-34103 GCA_026901105.3 Galaxias olidus
CATAAAAGTCACAAACTGCATGGTTAATTTATGTTCAATACAATGACTCTACAGAACAATAGCAGACATGCAGTTTATGCTTCATCCTCTAACAACAATGCTATTTCATTACAGTGAGCGAGCAACAAGAAGCATTCAGTTAATAATAAATTCAACCTACTGCAGCCCTTCGCACATACGATGGATGAGGGAGATGGACATTGTTGAGAAGGAACAGGATTGAATCCAGAGTATAGTATTCCTTGGGCTGACCCTCCTTTCCAGTTCTGTGGACAGGTAAGAATAAACGCTTTCAGACACAGGACATTCATGACTCTTGTCTTGTTGTGGTCTAAGTGTTTCCAGAAAACACCTTAACACCATGAGTTACTGAACGGAACACGTCAGACGACAACACAGTACACCAACGTTCCATGTCAAACCTGAAGATCACTAAAGTCACTTAAAACACTATTCTGCTGCAATGTAGAATTCAGCAATAAAAATCTGCCAAAGGAAGTTTTTGGGTTGCTAATGCGCATTATTCTTTGCTTTTCTTTAAAATGCGTTACAAGGAAAATCATTTTAGCAAGGGAACGCCAAGCTGGCTATCATTAGCATTATTAGTAAACTAAAAATATATATTATTACGCGGAATTAATATTTGAGCCCCATGGTCAGCAGTGTAATAACATACAAGCGAACGATGCAAAAAAGTTTGATGCTAAGCTAACGTTAGCTAGGTTTGCTAGCTAGCTAACGTACACTGAAGCAGCAGCTCAGGTCACAGAGCAGGACAAGCAAACTCGTTTCTCCCTTGCATCAACAGAATTGTCGGGCCTACAAGAGCGATTGGTATCGCAGGATAATAATTGCAAGATATTGACATACCCCAAATGACATAGTTCGTTTTAACATTTTTCGGCCAAGAAAAACTCTCCAAATATAACTTCCTCTCCTTTGGCTACGATTTCTTTTTTCTGAATATTGTACTGGCGAAGAACACTCAACACGTCCGCCATCTTCACTTGTCTTCATGAAGTGGGATTTGCAAGGTCCTCCACAATTATCAACAGACAGAGGGCTGGTACGATGCCTGAAATGAAGTTGGAGGTAGTACGTAGTAATTGCAGGGGATGCAGTTATCCCCTAGTTTCATTATGAAATTCACAATTTAAGCACACTGCTACTCCTATGGGAATTAAACTGGGGTAGTTCCTGTTTTTAACAAAGACGTCACACAAAGATACTTTATCAATTAACTCATTATAGTTGCACACAAATGTATGAATCCGTAAAAGTCAGAATCAGTAATATAGAGTAATATAAACTTAAAATTAATTAAAGCACATATTCAAGTCTTTAGCCTGGATGGCTTTGTGTAATAATGGCTTTAAGCCAGATGCACTGGAAAATTATACCATCATCACACAAGTCACTGCATCACAGTTCATTCGATTTATGTTTATTATTTAATCAAACTGGTCAATGGAAAACGTGTCCGTGTGACAACACAAGCCAGTATTTCTTATAACCAAAAAATCTTCTGAGTATTTCCAAAACATACTCTTAGTATGCCACTTTTATTCAGTTTGAGGAAATATAAAACATTGCATTTTAATCAACTAATGTATTAAAGGTACATTCAGTTTAACCTATAGCATTGCAGTACTGATAGTAGTGATTTTTGTGCTAGTTTTTCCGTAACTTACATTCTTATCATGTGATTAAAAGGTAAACACTTCACTACGGAAACATTTCTATAGTACTTCTAGCAGCTTCCCTCTTGGCAAATGGTTAAAAACTTTGATTTGACATTTCAAGTGCAGCGTACATCCACTTATAATAATGTTCCAAAACATTGCCATCAGTGTAAAACAAAATATATATTTTTTAAATAACACTATCATAGCAAATAACCAACAAGAATGTTCATTTAAAATATTTCATAAGATTTGAAACATGCTACAAAAAAAAAATGCTAATGGTATTTGGGTAAGTTTTCCAGTTATTATGACTAGGTTTAGGTAAACAAAAGGGCAGTCATTAGATGTATAGACATAATATGAACTACTTCTGAATATTGAATATGCCTCAACTCCTCGTCTCATGATCTACACAAATACATCCAACAAGACAGCTGTATACCTTTACATCAAACTTGCTAGAACAAATACTAAAATATCCTCTTAAGTAAACTTACTAGTTCCAACCATTACACTGTGGTGTACACTCCAAACTGTTCCGCCTAAAAATGTTATCATCCTACCGTGTTTGAGGATTAAGTGCTTCTGTCAAGAAGCTTTCAGTGGTATCTTATATTTCATTGGTTTCTTTAAAAGAGCCCAGATATACATTAGTGTTGTATACATAAAGATTCTATCTAGAAGTCTTATCTACAGTTGCATTTCAGCTAGTATACCTGTTGCTCCCTTCCCGAATTTCAGGAAATAATATTACCTGCATGAGTTTCCCAGTTTTTTTCAGCTAGACATATTGTCAACTTAACTCACAATAAAAATATTGTTCAGTAAATGTAGATCCCGGCCACTCCTGAGTTCAAAGGCTGCCTTCAGATCAGATCCAGTGCTACGAATTACGTCCAGCATGTCAAGGTCAAAGCCACAGATGTCAACTCAGACACCAACTTGGAAGAGGTTCCCGTTTTCTATGTCCAGAGCCTTCAGCATGTCTGGGTGAATCTCATCCACACCCAGTGCCTTGCCACTGAGCTTCTTAACTACCTCAGTGACCTCCGCAGGGATATGGGTGATGCTTCCCCCGCCCAGTCTTCAAACTCTGCCCCCTGCTCAACAGAGCCTGGGCCAAGCCCTGTTTTCCCTACCTCATATCACATATATATATCCATCAGTTTTACCTGGCAAAAGCTTTCCCAGGTAGGCTGAGAAGCGTGATACCTTGATAATTGGAGCACACCCTCCATTCCATATGTACTGTCCCTGAACTCAACCAAGACAGCCCAGCTTCTTAACTACCTCAGTGACCTCCGCCAGGGATGCTTCCCCCGAGTCTCCCCCTGCAAACTTTTCCCTACCTGAGTTGTTTTGTCATATCACTTATATATATCCATCCATCAGCTTTACCGCTTATCCTGTACAGGGTCGCGGGGGGAGCCTATCCCAGCTGGAGCCTATCCCAGCAGACACAGGGCGAGAGGCAGGGTACACCCTGGACAGGTCACCAGTCTATCACAGGGCCGACACATAGGGACAGACAACAACTCACACACACATTCACGGGCAATTTAGAGTCACCAATTAACCTGCATGTTTTTTGGACTGTGGGAGGAAACCGGGAACACGCGAACACGGGGAGAACATGCAAACTCCACACAGAAAGGCCCTTGGGTCAGGTGGGGATTGAACCCAGGACCTTCTTGCTGTGAGGCAACAGTGCTAACCACCGAGCCACCGAGCTGCCATATATATATATAAATTGCAAAGGTCTCGGCATTTGTTTGTACATCTGCAGCAAATCGGAATAGTGTTGGCCACAAAAAGTAAACTTTCTGCCACACCCACAGGGTAGCGAATTATTTTGTTTTCATTCTCAAGGAGGCTACGACTATGTCTTTGGGGGCTTCTGGTTGTTCTATTTAGAGTAAAAATATGTTAACTGTTAACAAGGCACAAACATTAGCACTGGGAGCTCCATTAACATCACTTAAATTTGATTAAAACCGGCCTCTGTAGTCAGATTAAACAAAATACATATTTTTTTAAGTAAAACATCAGACAATGTAATAAAAAGGAAGGTCATGTACTATCATGGTGGGTCAATGATGTTATGGGGCTGTCTTACCTTTAAATGCTTGTTTGATGGGATTTATGAAGTGCTATGAGGAGATTTTTAAAAAGCCGAAATATGATTCAGCCAAGAGGCTAGAATAGGGTCATAGTTGGATCATCCAGAAGAACAATGAGCCAACGTGCACTTCCTAATTAACAAAACAATTATTTTTTAATAATATTCTAATAAAATGAGGTTTATAAACCATAACAGTCAACAGAGGTTCATAACAGTCAACACTAACCCAATTCAACCCAATTGAAAACCTGAGGCCAAGTGGGTGCTAAGACAGTCTTAAGTTAGATAGAATGGCTTGAGAATATTTGCTTCCCACTTCATTTGGCTTTCCTGGAGGATATTTAGTGCTGTTATGTTGGCAGAGGGAGGGTGCAAAAAGTAGATCAGTGATTTATTTAAAGAATATATTTTTCAAATACAGACACTTTGCATAAGTATTTAGGTAGAATGTCTGACTCAGTTGATATTTTGAGTGCAATATCAAGTTAATAAACCACAAAAGCAATTTTTTACCAATAGCAAATTTTTCTAGAGGGCACTAACCAAGATGCTCAGTTGCACATTTTGCAGTTTTATTCTGAACTTTCATGCTCATTGATGACATTTCTCGTTAACGACCCTGTAGACTCCACAGCGTAGATGAGACAGTATGTAGTTGATCTGTCAAACCCTTGGCTGCTGCCATAGCATTACTGGGAGTGGTCCGCATTAGAGGGGGTCGCGTCCAGACCCAGCAGCGTACCCAGATAAGACTGCTCCTGCGGGTCCAGCATCTGCTCTGGCCTTACTGGATGCACTATGTTGGTTGGCTGAGGGGTCAGAGTGTATTTCTCCAGGAAGGCAAGGTCTGGTACCCCGTCGTGGGCTGCTGTGCCTGTGGCTGTGTGGTTAGGGCTGTGGGTACCCCCAGCCCACTCAGGCCCTGGGCTGCTGTGCTGCTGTGCCTGTGGCTGTGTGGTTAGGGCACTGTGGGTCACCCCATGCCCTTAGGCCCTGCTGCTGTTCAGGACCCCAGTCGTGGGCTGCTGTGCCTGTGTGGTTCTGGGTCACCCCACCTCAGGCCCTGCTGCTGTTCTGGGTCAGCTGGACAGGGACCAACGTGACAGGCACACACACACACGTCTGTTTGGATGGACGGACTCTGGAGAACGGACTTGGGTTCGGCCCGGTACACTTTGGAGGTTCCATCAAAAGGCGGCGATACGGTCTTGTCCTCTGTGAACTTGGTACTGTGCACATGGTCCATGTGGTATTTGAGCTTGTCCTTTCTCTTGAACGTGGCACTGCAGTGGGAGCAGTTGAATGGACGGTCGTCTGAGTGGATGACCATGTGCTTTGTCAGCGTCTTCTTGATGCGGAACGTTTGGTGGCACTCGGGACATCTGTAAGGTTTCTCCCCTTGTGAGCGACAACAAGGAGAATGTCACAAAAATCCGTCAGGATGCACACACATAAAGTTACAGTTCAAGGAAAAGTGTAGATATGGACAAATATTTACCTGTCAACCAGTAGCATGTTAATATGTGAATACGGATGCTTTCAACTGAAGGGAAAACCTGATATAGAGTCAAATACTTGTTGTTTTGTCATACCTGAATGGGTTCTGAAGTGCATCTCCAGGCTGGACTTGCCTTTAAATTCCTTCTTGCAAACTTCACATTGATGCAGTGACGTTTTATACCTAAAGGGAATGAACAGCTTATTTTTCACCACTTAACTAAGTGGAAAACAGCACAAGAACTGCATCCGCCTGTCACCTGGCCAAACGTATAAACCAAACTGTACTTATGCCACTTTCCACACGGGTTTCCAAATGAATAAAAATCCACAGCCAGTGAGAATGTGCGTACCAGTACACATCTTTCACACCATGTGTACGTATACGCAGTTTTTGAGTCCAATGTTGCGAGTTGGCAAAGAAATAATAATTAAAGTGTGAATTTGGGTGACATTTCATTTAGAACTTTTTTTGTGTTAGACTGTAATCTAGTTAAAAAAAAACTTCACTATGATTACATGGTGATGCAAGCAGTTAACAACTTTTTTTGACCAGTCTTAATTTTGTTTTATCTTGAGTAAATATGTTTGTCACTATGCATTATAATAATTATACTGATGATCTTTACATAAATGAACAAATGAATACATGATCTTTATTTAAATAAAGATTATTATCCTGTATTATTGGGGAGTAAGAATAACCTACACCTCAGCACTCAGAACCAACGGAGTTCACTGCTTTGGTTACTTTCTGCCATTCAGCTTCTTTAATATGTGTTGGTAATGCCAGAGCTTAGGCTTCCAAATAATATGTTTCAACTGCCAATTTGATCAAACATTGTTTCAAGTTCACACTCAGTAAAACTGCGCTTCTTTTTCAATTCTGCCATTTGTCCTCAAAACTAAACTAAATGCTGGCCCTTTATATGCAAACCAGGCGATTGTGGGGGTGTTTGAAGCCTTAAGTAGTGAATTGTGGGGGTGGTCAGAAGGCTCGTGCACGTGCAAACAATTTCAGGATGTATGAGGAAAAAACATGTTGGAACATACGTGGGTTTTTATAAATCTGATGAAAATGACTGCATGTTTCCAGTATTGTGTGTACGCAGATTTCTACACCTAAATATACACAGATTTTTATACATTTGGCCTCTGGGGTGTAATAAGTCTGGTGCGTTCAAGACCTCCAACTTACTTCTGCCACACTTTCACTCCCAGGTGCACGCTTTTGTAGTGAACAGTCAAGTGGTCATGCCGTCTGAAACACTTTCCACACTCCTCACACTGGTGCGCCTTCTCCCCTGCACACAACCAAAGGTGAGGTCTCAGTGTGGTCATTAACTTACAAGAAAGCATTATTAACCTTCATGGGGTGGCAGTGGCTCAGGAGGTGGAGTGAGTCGTCCACTGATCCAAGGGTTGGCGGTTCGATCCCCAGCTCCTCCTGTCCATGTGTCCAAGTGTCCTTTAGTAAGACACTGAACCCCGCTCCCAATGTGTAGGCAAGCACTTTGCAGGGCAGCTCTGCCATCATTGGTGTGAATGAGAGACAACATTGTAAAACTGGTTTTGGGTGCCGTTGAGCTGGAAAAGCGCTGTATAAACGCAGTCCATTTTACAATGTTTTTCTTGCTAGGGTGTGTCTATGCCATACCGGAGTGTATTTTCTGGTGTTTGGTTAGGTGGTCATGCCGTATGAACGTTTTCCCACATTCATCACACTCGTAGCGTTTGTCGTCATGGTGAACACGGAGATGGAGCCTGTTGAGGTCAAGGTGTCAAAACATGAACAGAATCATTACAAACCAGACAATTCTACACAAAATATTCTACACAAATCCATAAATTTCCTTTCCTTTCCTTTCCTTTCCTTTCCTTTCCTACTCATCGTACACAGAGCTCATGTGACGGCCTGTGGATTGACATTACACTCACCTGTAGGAGCTGCCATGGCGGAAACTCTGTCCACATATGCTACAGAGGTGAGGCTTCTCTCCACTGTGAATCCTTAAGTGCTCCCTCAAAGTTGTCCTGCGAAAACATATCCTTTAGATAGAGCAACAGGGGTTACACAACGATCCTTCAACTGGCTCTGCCAAGGTCACTGACCCAGAACAGACGCCTGATCACACTGTGTTTCACAATAAGGCAATGAATAAAACAAAACCATGTTGTTCCACCTTTTATTGACCTATTCTTTATAAAATCGAAATAGTGCAGAGGTTGTTCGCAGTTCAAGGGTTAGAAGGATGTGGGGTTTGTGATGCAAATTACTTTCAGGGTCTGTTAGTTTCTAGGGTAAAACTTTTTAAATACCTGTATCATTCATGTTTTACCAGATAGTCTACCAGAGGGTGGGTTTAAGCGAGTCTTACCTTTCCCTCACTGATTTACCACAAATACAGCACGTCCACTTCCTCTTGCCGCCATGCGTGCATTCGATGTGTCTCTTTCTGTTGCCCGAGTCATTGAACTGCCGGCCACATATCTCACATGGGAATGGACCTGAAGACCAGGAGATCAAAGATTGATCCTGAATCACTGGCTGAACTACAGCTCTAAAGCCAACAAGTGGGTCCTTTGGGTCCACATATTTTTTACCAGGCTAGTTCTACATCCAAGTCGATATGGAGTTCACCAACCAATTTTTATTTAGGAAGATTACTTTTCATTTCTAAAGTATTACTACATAGTTTGACCAATACTGTCAGGATACTAATCAAAATGCATATCTCACCTAAATGGTATTTTTCTTGGTGCTTCAGTCGGGCAAAGCGCGATTTGAAGTGGTCATCACAAAAGGTACATTTAAAGGGTCGATCTTGAGAGTGGAGAATCATGTGCTCCTCCAAGTGTGGCCTGCGTGTGAATGACTTGTGACAGATCTTGAGTTTAAGGAAAGAATAGAGAAAAATATATAATTTGTAAACTGAAGCATGCAAAAAATTCTTGTTTAATACGGATTGCTAGTAATGCGATTATAAAATAAGACATTTGTTGTAATGCTTTTGTACTTGTTCAGACTCTCCAGACTTGAGTCTAAAATCAGGCAAAATCAATGAAATGTTTATAAATGTATGAAAACAAAATGGGAAATACTTTTTACTTCCTGTCCCTGTAGGTCACTGACTCTGAACATTACCACCATATTTGACACTTTACAGAGAATGATACTAAATACTTCACCGATCAACGATCAATCTTACGTCGCATTTCCATCCTTCACTTTTCCTCTTTTTCATGCCCAGGAACTCATGAACATGGTCTGGGTGAAACCTGGCAACACAAATGACACAGACAATTTGCCAACATACAGTACCTACATACCTCTGTAAAGCATTTAACAGTTATAAAACGCAATGTTAAAAACTGAACCTGTGACAAAATAAAATATACAACTACAACAGAATCAATCTATGAAGCCTAAAGCACACGTTCATAATTATTCCCCTTTGACACCGGACCAGCAACCCGGGTTGTTCCCGAGTCGATTGTTGGTGTGAAAGGGTCAACCAGGCATTTTCGATCCGGGTCCACGACCTGGCTCGCAACCAGCATTAATACCAGGTCGGACTTGGCTCGCCTTTGGTGTGAAAGGGCTACTCGACCCCAGCCTGAGGACCAGACTAGTGTGCCCGCTCATTTCCAATTTCACTCAGCACATCAGTCTGCCCCTGAACCCATTCAAACTTTGTTCAGGTCCGGCAAGTTTCTGGCAACCCAGTCACAACCATTTATCTAATAAGGGGCGGGTTTAATACGATGACGGTACAGAGAAGTACCGTTGAGGTATTTTCACAAACTACTGCTGCGTTTCAATAGTAGTTCAACATGCCCTCGTTGACTTCCCCTCGGCATTTGCCCTCAGGGAAATCCCCGCCGCCATCTTAAGTGTTGTTCCATTAGTCTGAAAATCTGAAGTGAACTTGGCCGTGCCGACTTTACTTCTCCATTCCATAGGTAGAAGTTTAAATAGGTGGATTACATACATGTAATACATTATCCTTGTTCTACAAGCAATGGAAATGGTATTTTTTAAGAAAGAGTGTTTAAATATAAATAAAATGTTAAAGTAGGTGATTGTCTCACCTTTGGACATGCTTGCCCAGGGTTTTCCTACTGGCATGCAGTTTGTTGCAAAAAGGACAATGGTGCTCCTTTTTCTCGAAAGGGCGTCACCGGCATGTTTCTTCTTGTGGACGGTGAGGTTGGACTTGGTGGAGTAGCGCTGCAGACATATGTCACACTGAAAGGGCTTTTCGCCTGTGTGCACCCGTGTGTGACTCTCGTACTTTCCTGCAAGAAAATCAAAAGCCTTTTAGTTCTGCAAGACGATGATATAATATTTATTGTATCCCTTAGACAGGTTGTTTGTGTTGTTCAAATTAGCAATCATAATGGCGCTCCCTCTTTGTGTGCCACCATAATCAGTTACTCAAGGAAACTACAGTACGCAAACACAAACATTGTCTCCCTTGTGCTCACCTGTACGATCAAAAGTCTTGTCACACTTTGGACACTGGAGAGTCTTCCGGGTGTCCGAGTTGATGACAAGGGGTGCCAGGCCAGCAGGGTACACTGGGGACGAGCTGCAGCCTACAGGGGTCTGGCTGGACACCTCCAACTCGTTCACAGCTTGATCCTCTGCTGTTCCCAAGTAGGACCTCCCTCCGTTCTCCTCCACCACACAAACCACAAGGGCCCCCTCCTCCGCTTCGTCTTCCTCCTGATCTGTACCGGCTGTGGGCATCTTTCCACTGTCTGATTTGGCCTTTTGCTGTCTCTTTTTAACAACAACGGGCTCTTCTCCCTCCTCATCTATGGGAGAAGGAGTTCTGGGTCCCAAGGTGGGATCCTGAGCCGTCTTGTCCTCAGTGTCGCTGGAGCTCTCATCGTCGTGTCTCTCAAACTTGGCGGGGGCTCTCCTCCTCCGAGCCGATCTTCTCGTGGTGGTAGCGTCCTGACCTGTAGACTTCTCCCTTTCTACTGAATCTGTCAGAGTGCTGCCGTGGCTCTTGGCCAGGTGGTTCTCTAAGGACTTAGGATAGCAGAACCTTCGGCCGCAGAGTAAGCATTTGACACCTGCCAGGCTTCTGGCTTCTGCATGTGCTGTAGTTTCCAGGAGGGGTGCCTCTGCACCTGCTTGCCCCTCTACTTGGACATCGTCTTCGGTCGGGGCTGCCGGAGTGTGTACACAACCATCCAGCAGCTTCACTATTCCTCTCATGTCCAGGAGACGAGCTGCCGTCACCAGCACTAAGAACTCTGTGTCTGAGACAATGCACTCCGAAGTGTAGAGGAAGTCGAGCAAGTGTCGAAACACAGATTCTTCTACATGATCTAGTGTGAGATTTTCGGTAGCAGGGTTCTTGGATAGCTCAGCGTGGAAGTAGCTGCTACCTTGGGCCAAGACCACCTTGTGGGCGCGGTAACGCTTCTCTCCAACGGACACAACCACGTCGCAGAACTTCTGATGGAAGCGGTCCTCATTCAGGAACTTCAGGACATTGCATCCTTGTTGCGACAATATCAGGTGTCTGTTTAAAGTCGGTTGTTCTGAAACAGTTTCTGTGTTTGAAAGAGCGTTGGTGGTCACCATGTCTTTCTCAGTGGTACTACTGGGCCTCCCTCTTCCCTTGGGGGGCTGTGGGTTGTAGGTTTTTCTCTTCATCATTAGGTCATATGAGATTTTACCTCAAAGTTCTGGGGGAGAAAATACAGAATTAAACAGCAGCCATTTTGTCATATGAGTAGTAGAGCCTACACCAGAACAAGATGTAGCCATGGATTAAAAATAATAATATAGTTTAATTTTATCAATCCACAGCTCCCTTGTGCACCTTTCCTTGCCCCTTGATTCCAAAAGTATAATTCCTTAACATGCATGGTAACATATACCTATGTCTTTATCATGAGGTAGCGTTAACCCCTTCCATACCATTGCTTTGTATTAGACGATATATAATCCCTTGTATCTGCATCAAAATTACTCGACCCAGCCATCATCCAACTATAAAAGAACCCAATGTTTAGGCAACAAAGCTAGGTAGCTAACGAGTTGAACTTTTGTGTCTGTGTTTGCAGACAGAAACAACACAACAGCACTGATAGAACGAAGCACCAACAGGCTAACATCAATAGCCGCCTCGACACTACCAGCTTGCCCTGACATTAAGGCATGTTATATATGTTATTACCATGTTCTTATTGGTATAAGAGTATTTTTTTACCTTTGGTTTTGGGAAGTAAAACACTCTTATTGTACATGTCTTGCCTGCCAAAAGGTTGAGAGGGGGAAGACTGAGGCGCCACAAGTGAAACCCTTCACGCCATTCCTCTCATGGCACATGATCGGTAAGCTATATGCATGGTTTTATGAATGGTTGGATGAATGGTTTTAGAGTTATTTAATAACTTATAAAAATAGTCTCCTACTGTAATCCTTTAGATTATGTAATTTAGGTGTGGACCTCATCAAACCGTTTAAGACATTCAGGAATCAAAACGACACAGGCAACATCATAGGTGGGAACTTAAATTAAAACCATAATTATAATCCTTACACATTTCATGTAGGCCACTGTCATCCATTGTGCATGAATGTTTCTCTTTCCTTCTATTCTGGGCAGGCCATGATGTACATCTTCCACATGCACGGGGCACCTTATGTCACCTTAAACCAGACTAGGGCGGATAAATCTGGAACAAGGTCAATTATTTACATAATATCTAATTTGTAAGTGAAGGTTATGTTCAGTGTTGGGGAATAGTAAACTACATAATAATAGTTGTAACTACATTTTGCAGTAGCTTGCTGGCAGTTCAAATTCATTCATTTAATTCTTGCATACTGATTCAAGCAGTTAAACTACTTTTTTTTGCCAGGTGTTGTGTAGTAAATTACAAACTACTGTTTTAGTAGAAGTCACACAATTTAGATTTGTTTACAACAAAAATAAAACACTCCTTACAATTTTGTCCATGTGAAAAACCCTCAGACAACACACACAAGCTGTCAAAAACACAGACTACATGACTGCTTGTTACGCAATGGAGGGATTAGTTAAAAACACTGCAACCAAAATGTTAGAACAGGTTTTTAGAGAAATCATTTGTGACTTTGTAAAATCACATCACTGACTATACAGCAACTCTTTCAGCAACACAATGTCTAGAGAAATTCAAAACTACTGTAATACAATAAATCCTTCTTACTGTAACTCTTAGGGGAATAATACTGTACAGTTTTGGACTTCACACTGACAAAACGTGTAAAGAAGAGTCCATGCACAGTAAAATACCCACTTTATAAAAGCTTTACTGTATTTCCAAAGACAGCAAATGTACATTTATACTTAGCATTGATGATCAGCATCAGCGTTCTCATCATCTAATCTTAGCACGTGGACTGTAGGCCCTATTTACTGTATTGACTCTGCAATTCTTATTGGTGTGTTAACATTTTTGAGGCTCAGTGTTTACACCTGGAAAAATGTGTAGTCTTTGGGTTTAGGTTGTGATGACTTTAGTACGGGGGCGACACATGAGCGACACAATGAGTCACCGCACCGGGTGGCACCGGGTGACACCAACGCTTGTGCCGTCGCTGGTTTGGTGACCTGCTGTAAAAAGTGCATTAACAGTGTTGATGGTGTGGGTTTCGTACCCAAGGTGTGAAATAAACCTAGCGTTAGAAATAGACCCTGCTCTGTGTGTTTTCGTAGGACGCTACTTCGATTATGGAGAAAAAGCTCACGAATCAGAATACGGCAAACGCAATTTCTTTGAAACATTTATGCCATAGGAGTAAAAAGTTAATAGCCGCTGAATTTGAATATCAAACGAATATCAAACGTTATCTTTACCGCGGTTAAAAACCGCCCCCTTTAAAGGAGAACGTTGACAACCGACACATTAAGCTCCCCTGGAAATAAACTCTATACTTAAAAAACATGAATTGCTTACCGTACTACCACAATAAGCATTACATTAGTTGAAGATCCGTGGATAAATTCATTCTAATCGTACTGAAAAACTAGATTATTTCCTGAAAAACATAAAACGCCCCACCTACTTGGTCCTCTCTGCAACAAAAACAAAGCAGCTCGCTCATCTGTTTCGTTTTTTTTTTTTTTTTTAATTTTTCGTCTTAAGGTTTAAAATGCATAATGACTGATTAAAAAATGCATAGTAATAAACAAAAACGTCTTTCATTGCAACGTGAAAATTATGTACATAGTACGATTCTTATCGTTTATATGTCATGGCGAATGTGTTGAGCTGGATTCAAAACTGCATTCTATTCTAAGGTTTACCAAAGGTAATGTATAAAGTGACAAAGTGTAGCAATGGTCTGCCTTCTAGCAATTGCCAAGATAAATAACCGCCATCACAACAGGATTACCATAATATTACACAAATATATTAATTTATTTAAAAAATATTGGTAAACATATATTGTTAACAAACAACAAAGGGACTGTGTAATGTGTATCCTAAAAGAAGGACTAAACATCTCTGTCTAACATCTCTCTCTATTGGAGTTGTGTTTTAGTTCAGTTCTGAATGTATTTATTTCAAGAGGATTTCTTAAGCAAACGTTTCTAAAAATGGGATTTATATTCTATAAAAATATTGTAACTGTAATGAAGAGGCTCCAGCTCATAGGGAAGTGTCAAATCTGTACAGTATAGATGTTTGTGACTCAATTTAGCCTTCTGAACCTCTCCAGCCAACACTTAATGTGTAAGACATTGTAAGTGCATTAGCTTAATCCCACATATCTGGCTGCTGGGGATCCTAGCCCCAGTTAATGCAGGGGAAAGCAGAACTGAGGATGGCTGGCAGCAATCTAGTAATCTCCACTATTTTGTGAGATCAAATGCAGGCATAATCAGACATTTTAGGTCAGCTTCTCAATGACAATGTTGGAAGTCAACGTGTGTATTTGGATGTTATTTTTGCTGTGTGCAGGTAATTTATTTCATACTCAGTTCTATGTACAAACTGCAGTTTGTTTATGTTTTTAGTTTGTGGTTAATTTTTATTTTTTGTATGCCACCGTAAACACAGGTTATAGACTCCTTGTGTATTGTGGAACTCTATTAAATGTTTCACACAAGTACTGTAGATTTGTTATGTCCTATGAAACTGAAATTGCCAGGCAGTCAGATTTTGTAATCCCTAAGAATAAAGCATTAATATATTTACTACTAAACTGAAACACATTTGAGATAGAAGTCTATATGATTGTTTTTGCAGTTCCAAAAAAAAAAGATTAGTAACAAATATCAGATTTACGGACTGTAAAATGAAAAAAATAATGGTGTTGGTGCTAATAGTTATTTAGGTCCGAGACTGCTAGCAATTTTCTGTTAGTATCAGTTACGTAACTAACTTATTTTTATTATTTTCACTGTCTAATTTTTACTAACCATAGGAACACTTTGTGACGAATACCTAAATGGATGTGTCGGAAAGCCGTGTAAGAACAGGGGTGTGTGCGAGAGCCACAACGGAGAATACAGATGCCTTTGCTCCCAGCAGATCCATAACGGTCACATCTACGGAGGGGAGAACTGCTCAATCTCACAAGTGGGCTGTGAAAATAACCCATGCCAGAATGGAGGGGCATGTTCTCCTCTCCTACTGAATGAACAACACACTTATTCTTGCCTCTGCCTGGCGGGTTATTCGGGTCCGCAGTGTCAGTTCGTCACTGTGTTCTCCTTTGAGAGTCCCGGCTATATAAACGTGCAGTCCCTTCTCCTGGACCAAGTGGAACCTCTTAACGTCACTTTTAGCTTTAGGACCCAGCAACCCATGGGCACCCTCCTCCAGCGCTGGGTGGACTACATGCTGCTTTCTGTGGAGCTTGTGGACGGACGGCTCCGTTTGAGCAGCACGCAAGCTCTGGGGTCAAGCACTCCGGTCCAGGAGCTGCCCGAGTATGTGTCTGATGGCCGGTGGCACACAGCAGAGGCTTTACTGGGTGGCGTGGTGAGCCTGATGCGGCTGCTCTGTTTAGGGGACAGCTGCACTACACAGGCGACCCCTCAGAGCCAAGTGCTGGAGCAAAGGACAGCCGTGCCAGAGCAAGGCTCCGTCCGCAGTGGCCTCATAATAGGAGCAGTGGAGCTGAACTGGGGCTCACGTAGGCCGGTAGACGAAGCTAAGTACCCTGCTGCCTTTCTTGGCTGTTTCCGGGATGTGTTAGTGGACTCGAGACAGCTGGTCCCCTTTGTGGGGTCACCCAACACGCCAACCCAGGTGAACGTTACAGTGGGATGCAGTGACAAGAACAAGTGTGAAGACAGCCCATGTAAAAACCGTGGTCGCTGTGTGAACCAGGGCTGGAGGAGTTACGTGTGCGAGTGCCACCGACCGTATGGGGGGCCTGACTGTGCAGAAGGTAAGGGTGGCAATGATAAGTAAGGAATTCAGTGGCTCCTTCTTTTAACAAGGAGATCATATGAGGATAGGATTGGGGGAAATTAATTGAGAAAATCAATGGAACCCTGACTTTATCAATGATTTTAAATTAGTGTACATGACTGTCCTCCAAATAAGCCTTTCTACTGTATATTGAGTTGGTATCCTCTCAAGTCTGGTCACATTCCTCTCGGATGGCAGCTTTGGCAAGCCTAGCTGGAAACCTCCTCTCAGGACAATAACTGACATTTATTAAATCTGTGCATTTAATAAGTACGTTTTAGTTCAGCCTAATTAAACATAAAGGTTAGCTGAACCCCTTTAAAGAGGCTTTACAGCACCCTAGGTGTTAACAGAGAAGCTCACACACACACAGAGACAACTCAGGCTAACCGTGAGGTAATCCACAACACTTCGACCAGGGATAAAGGTAACGTGGGACTGACTTAAGGCACCTTCACCGTCGCTAGACAGGAATGTCAGAGTGGAGAAGGTCTTGGTATAAGCGGTGCGGTCAAGCTCCTTAAACATGACACAACCATGAGGAAGATAAGGTGAAGCCAATGTCTGGCTAGCTAGCCCAGCCAAAGGCTAGCACAAGTTGGGACTGGGAGATGTACAGTGCCTTGCAAAAGTATTCACCCCCCTTGGCTTCTTACTTATTTTGTTACATTACAACCTGAAATTTAAATGTTTTTTTAATCTGAATTTTATGTGATGGATCTGCACAAAATAGTCTAAGTTGGTGAAGTGAAATGAGAAAAATATATATTAAAAATTATTTTTAAAAATAAAAATCTGGAAATTGGCATGTGCATATGTATTCACCCCCTTTGCTATGAAGCCCCTCAAAAGTTCTGGTGCAACCAATTACCTTCAGAAGTAACATAATTAGTGAAATGAAGTCCACCTGTGTGTAACCTAAGTGTCACATGATCTGTCAGTATAAACACACCTTTTCTGAAAGGTCCCAGAGGCTGCAACACCACTAAGCAAGAGGCATCACACCATGAAGACCAAGGAGCTCTCCAAACAAGTCAGGGACAAAGTTGTTGAGAAGTACTAGTCAGGGTTGGGTTATAAAAAAATATCCAAATTTTTGATGATCCCCCGGAGCGTCATCAAATCCATCATCTTCAAATGGAAAGAACATGGTACCACAACAAACCTGCCTAGAGAGGGCCGCACACCAAAACTCACAGACCGGGCAAGGAGGGCATTAATCAGAGAGGCAGCACAGAGACCAAAGGTAACCCTAAAGGAGCTGCAGAGTTCCACAGCAGAGACTGGTGTATCTGCGCATGGGACCACAATAAGCCGTACACTCCATAGAGCTGGGCTTTATGGAAGAGTGGCCAGAAAAAAGCCATTGCTTAGTGTTAAAAATAAGAAGGCACGTTTTGAGTTTGCCAAAAGGCATGTGGGTGACTCCCCAAATGTATGGAGAAAGGTGCTCTGGTCAGATGAGACTAAAACGGAACTTTTCGGCCACCAAGGAAAACGCTATGTCTGGCGCAAACCCAACACATCCCATCACCCCAAGAACACCATCCCCACAGTGAAACATGGTGGTGGCAGCATCATGCTGTGGGGATGTTTTTCAGCAGCAGGGACTGGGAAACTGATTCGAGTCGAGGGAAAGATGGATGGTGCTAAATACAGGGATATTCTTGAGCAAAACCTGTTTCAGTCTGCCTGTGATTTGAGACTGGGACGGAGGTTCACCTTCCAGCAGGACAATGACCCGAAGCATACTGCTAAAGCGACACTCGAGTGGTTTAAGGGGAAACATTTAAATGTGTTGGAATGGCCTAGTCAAAGCCCAGATCTCAATCCAATTGAGAATCTGTGGTCAGACTTGAAGATTGCTGTTCACAAGCGGAAACCATCCAACATGAAGGAGCTGGAGCAGTTTTGCCTTGAGGAATGGGCAAAAATCCCAGTGGCAAGATGTGGCAAGCTCATAGAGACTTATCCAAAGCGACTTGCAGCTGTAATTGCCGCAAAAGGTGGCTCTACAAAGTACTGACCTTAGGGGGGTGAATATTTATGCACGCTGAAGTTTTCTTTTCTTTTGTCCTATTTGTTGTTTGCTTCACAAAAAAAAAAAAAATCACATCTTCAAAGTTGTAGGCATGTTCTCTGGATGAAATGATGCAAACCTTCAAACAATCCATTCTAATTCCAGGTTGTGAGGCAACAAAACATGAAAAATGCCAAGGGGGGTGAATACTTTTGCAAGGCACTGTATATTTATGTGATGTGTCAGTGATATATTCTTCTAGTATGAGTTAAAAAACCTGGCAGCAACGTTTTGAATCAATTGCAATCTTTGGATGTTTCGCTTGCTGATTCAAAAATAAAGTGCATTGCAATAGTTGAGGAGATAAAAGCATGGATGACCATTTCTAAATCTCCAGATGAAAGAAACAATCTTATTTTCCTTGTTGTCTAAGTTGGCAAAAGCATGATCGTATAACATTGGCCACCTGAGTGTCAAAGAACAACTCGGAATCAAAGATAACACTAGTTATTTCTAGTTATTCTTGGTAGGCTTTGTATTTTTTACCATCGAAGTACAAATAATGGTAATTTGACAATTGGCTTACAATCGGTGATCAGAATTTAGTCTTTGTTAGTGTTTGTTAGAGACATGTGTTTTAAGGACTTTGTTTTTTTTTTGCTTTTTGCTCAGTTTGGCCAGCTATATGAAGGCTCACGGTAGGTCCAAACTTTTTCCATTTAAATATATTGGAGGTCACTGTTTTCTTCAGGAGCATCAATGCTGCAGAATGGTTTTGTACTCTTCCTCAGATCTGTGCCTCGACACAATCCTTTCTTAGAGGTCTGCGGATAATTCTTTTGACTTTATGGCTTGATTTTTGCTCTTACATGTACTGTCCACTGTGGGACCTTAAAGGAAGGAAAATCAACAGAAAACAGTATGCACCTGAGCTCAACTATGAGTGTCATAATAAAAGGTCTGAATACTTACGTAAATGTGATATGTAAGTTTGTATAGTGGTATATACTGTGTATATATACTGTACATTTGCACAAATTTCTACAAACCTGTTTTCGCTTTGTCATTATGGGGTACTGTGTATAGTTTGATGAGAAACAAAATTAATACTAGAAAATGCATTTCCCTGAGCAAATGCGATGTGATTGCATTTCCACCATCAGCAACCAGGCAGTGCGGGTGGCCAGCCCCCTAAAATAACTGCTGCAGCACTACTATGTCCTCATGTGTTGGTGGACAGCGCTGAACTGAACACAAGTGTAAACGCCCACTTGGGGCCAGTTGCAACATCTGACTTCTTCCATTCATATAAATATTGTGAACTATATGTCATATGTAGTCATCTTTAAATTGTATGGGTAATTAGAAGACAGATATAAGTTCAATATGTTTGGCTGGTCTGTCAATTAGTCTCAGAGTAACAGAGAAATGCAAAAAGTGCTGCAACCGTCCCCAGTCTCCCCTACGTTCTTGTGTTAGCTAAACCTCGCGTTAAGGCTTCTGAACGGCATTTCACACGTGTACAGCGCTGCAGACATAAAATCAGCAGCAGTTTATTGTCTTGAGTGTTATTGTTTGTTCAATACTGATTATTTTACCATTGATAAATAATCTTAGTGACTGTGCTGCCACCTGTTTAAATAGCCTACATGTATCAGACAGTCTGTTCATTCTGACACTACTTTGTCGTGTTGGATTTCGCCATTTCAATCGCGCTATGGTGACAAATAAAGGAGTTCGTTTTGCAGCAAGCAATTATTTATGGTGCCTTTAAGGGGATAATAGTTAGCTAAGCACACTTCAGCTAGATAACGTCCACTTGGACAAATAGAATTCACATGCAGTAAGCAGCAGTATAGACACGGCACAGTGAAATCCTTGTTGACGGTACTCCCACTAAGTCTGGCTAAGCATGGTATAGCGTGAGAAGTCCTAACTTAATGATCTTTTGCAGTATTATCTGTGAGCTATCATTTATGGGGCCTTGAAAAACAAAAAAACTTTGCCGCTGTTGAATGCCTTATGGAATCACTTGATACATGTTAACAGCCAGCCACTATCCAATTCAAGTCACCACAATTCTTTTTAACGTTAAACAAATACAACCTAACTGTACAGTTCAGTGTACAGTGTCTTACAATTAGCCCAAGTGCAGGTCAATAACCTTCCTTGATGTAGAGCTATGGAGAGCTCCATCATACACTAACTCGGCGATGTAAAAAGCTTTATGAAGAACTTATTCAGTCTTAACTCTTTCTCTCCCTTTGTGCTGTCATTGTGGTTATTTGTTATGCAAGTCTCTAGTCAAACACCTTTGCATGAAGTTAGGAAGTCTCCATAACCTTTGAGATACTGCAGCTAAATACACCATACAAATTATTCATACCATGGCCATACCAAGACTAATCGCATTGTATGGCTAGTTAGTTACTATGGCAAACTATAATCTACAAGCATTTATGTCATTATTATTAGGATATCTTGAAATGCATTATCTCGCAAATATATACATACTATGCTAATTATAATTATATTATACTAAGCCTTGAGGGGAGCTGCAATGAAGGACCAAGATGAATCTTATACCCTTGTGTATACTGCTGTTTAGTGACCGCAATAATGTTAGTTAACATACGTGCAAACAAGCTAGATAATTAATTTCCTCTGGTAAAAACATAAGTAGCCTACCTCAGTTTTATTGTGGTAAATTGTGGGACATCGAAGATGTAAAACAATTTGTTAGAAGGGAGAGTGACATAATTAGGCTACTGCATGCATTCGGTACAAGTGGCGTAGGTTTATCTAAATGTCTACATATCTTACCTAATACCGATCCAAAACGCAAATTCTTTAATTATGTTGTGATTATAATAGTGTTGTCTTGCTAATTATTATCTTAGCATGAAGAAAATGGAACTATGAAACTTTGGCTAATAAGGGGCTGTAATAATCATTTGCAAAATGGTCACGTTCGCAACGAAAGATGGTATCATCAGTACTAGTTCTGTTTGTATGGTTTAACGAGCATGCTAGCTAACGTCCATGGGTATAGCATAGCTCCATATCCAAATTGTAATTGTTAACAGTTCACTAAATCAAAACCAAAAACAATTATTTAACAGCTGCGGGTATGCATTGTACGGAACCCTTAATAGGTGTTAGCCAGTGTCTTAATTTGGACATTAAGACGTATGTTTTGCAGCATTCCAGAAAGCTATCATAAACCAGTTTAATTTGATTGAGAGTAGGCCACTTACTGCTACAGCGTACTAGTAAATCCAATCCCGTTGAAAGTAATCCATTTACAATTCCTGCTGTTAAGTGCAATGCCTGTGGTAAATGAAGTGCAGTCCCATTGCTAGTGCTATATGATGTGCACAGGTTTTCCATACCCAGTAATTTAAATCACATAATAACCAAGACAGTCGGTACAAACATAACAACATGCAAATACATAACATCAACGCTAGATGGCGGCATATGACTGTGAAATCTCTCTCCCAGTCAAAACCGACAATCTCTCTTCCAGTCAAAAACATCTCCCTATTCATTTCAATGGGGCCAAAAACCGATTAAAAATAATAATAAAAAATTTAACACATGACCCGATCACTTAGCTGTATGCAATCGCAAAGGACTGCAATACCCAAAACATGTGGGCACTGAAATGGAATCGATTTGGTCAAAACTGCGGGCGTTGATAAGGCGCAAAAAACAGGCCTAATAATAATAATAATAATAATAATAATAATAATAATAATAATAATAATAATAATATGACTTTCCGGTAACAGTATGTGATTGCATGACGCAATCACATAATAATAATAATAATAATTATAATAATAATATGACTTTCCGGTAACAGTATGTGATTGCATGACGCCATCACATAATAATTCATTTTAGAATAAGGCTGTAATGTAGAAAGGGGAAAAAGTTAGAGGGTCTGAATCCTTTTTGAATACACCTCATGTCACATTGACTGACACATGTAGGTACTGAGCTAAAGTGGCAGCCTTGTATCAAACCTTCACCAAGCACAATGACATGGAGTTGGGGATGTGTAACGGCTCTCAAATGTACAAAAGATACAATTCATAACACTACCATCTCTTTCTGCACTCAGAGTACATAACAGCCAGATTCGGGAACAAAGACTCAAAGAGCTACGCCACCTTCTCTGTGGAGGACAACCCAGGGAGCATCGTCATCGTGTCCCTGTTCCTCCGCACGCGCCGACGCAGTGGCTTGCTCCTGGTCATGGCCAACAGCACCAACCAGTACCTCCGTGTCTGGCTGGAGCACGGCAGGGTCAAAGTACACGTCCACAACCTTTACAGCGTGTTGGGTCGCGCTGCAGTCAGTGATGGCCACTTCCACCTGGTGACAGTAAGGTTGGAGGGGGAGCTAGCCATTCTGCTCCAGTCCTCCCAGAACCAGGGATCAGTCGCTATCCAGCCTGTCCATGCCCAGGCCGGGGATGTGGTCAATGTTGGGGGCCTTACTGACGAAAGAGCCTCCGCTTCTTTTGGTGGTTATTTCAAGGGGTGTATCCAGGACCTAAGAATAAACAGCAGACACCTGCAATTCTTCCCTATAGGATCTGCAGTGAGCTCGAGCAGGCTGGAGCAGCTACTCAATGTAACTCCAGGATGCAGCAGTCATAACACCTGTACTGTAAGTGATAGAATCCCTTCAAAGTATTTTACTAATTAGAGTTCTGCCTGGGCCTACTAATGAAAACTATTAACTTATTTTACAAACGAGGAAAGAATAGAATACAATAAAAAGCAGGCAGACATAAGGAGAACCCAGAATAAAAAAATATACAGTACTGTGCATACGTTTTAGGCAGGGGATGTTGTTTTGAAGGCGAAGGGTGGTCACACCAAATGTTGTTTTGATACCGATTTGGTTTTCCCTCACTTTGTATTTCATGAATTGATTAAAAAAAATTTTTTTAATTCACATTTATATATATATATATTTTTTTTATAACTTTAAAGACTTCACACCTGCCTAAAACTTTTGCACAGTACTGTAATTTAGATTCTTGTTTTTTTTTTGTTGACATAGGGAAGAATATAGGCATGTCTGACACCCCTCTTTTAATGAACGCCTGTTCCACGGCTTGACTTGGCACTTTGGTTTTCACCAGGTCAACCCTTGTCTCAACGGTGGGGTTTGCTACTCCATGTGGGACGACTTTGCCTGCCACTGCCCTGCTAACACAGCGGGGCAGCGCTGTGAGGAGGTGAAGTGGTGTGCGCTGTCCCCCTGCCCTGCCACTGCAGCCTGCCAGCCGGTCTCCCAGGGCTTTGAGTGTGAGTCCAAGTTAAGCTGATAACACGCAACAGTCTGGCAGTTGGTCATGATATTCACTCCTACAGATTTCCTTTCCTAAAGATCACTCCGTGTATTGGTCTATTCCTGTTGTGATAACCCAGCTGCACTTTAGCTGGCTATTAAAGCGTATAGGGCCGTCATCATAGCCCGATGAATGAGCTGTGTAATGAGCATGTCTCCCTAAGTGACCTATTCCAGTAATTACAGGGACATTAACTACAATTGGGACTTCATTCAGACTCAGTGGCTGTTCATAAAATTCCCCAGAGCTGAGATTATCCCTGGTTGGATTAACTATAAAGCCAAATAGCTGTTTTGAAGAAACTCTATAAGGTGTCACATGTACACACCAACGGTCCTATCTCCAAGCTCCTGTTACAGTCATGTGCTTTCGATAAACTTAGAGCATTTTAGTAAACTATTAATAGTATAAAAATGGCTAGTTGTATTTTGTTTAAGTAAGAACATCATAGAAAGGTGTGGATAACACTGACACATCTTCACTCTAAGGTGTGTCCAATGTGACCCTCGGAAGCGACAGCGGCGAACTCTCTGTAAGAGGCAATGGGAAGATCAGCCGCAGATTGACCAGCATCCTCTTCAGCTTTCGCACCAGGCAGTCTGACGGCACTTTAATCCTTGCAGAGAAGGGCCCCAACTACCTTACCGTCTCCCTCCGGGACTCTCGATTGCTGCTGGAGCTACAAGCAGGGGGCAACAACGGTTCCTCAAAGTTGAGTGTCCAGAGCGTGCATCGCCTTAACAACGGAGAGTGGCACACGGTAGAGCTCACCATGAAAGAGCCAGAGCTTCAGACCTCCCCCTGGGTCTTGGTGGTGGACAGGGCCAACGGGGAGTCCCTTGTGTCAGG
Source organism: Galaxias olidus (assembly GCA_026901105.3). NCBI lineage: Eukaryota > Metazoa > Chordata > Actinopteri > Galaxiiformes > Galaxiidae > Galaxias > Galaxias olidus. The sequence goes on from JAPMUY010004746.1 coordinate 23,982, forward strand.
CGTCTCCTCCGGCAACCTGGACTTTCTCAGAGAGGGGGTCGACATCCTTCTGGGAGGTTTGGGACCTGAAGCTGGAGGGAACCTGGCTGGGTGTCTGGGCCCCGTGGAGATCGGAGGGCTCCTGCTGCCCTACTATGGAGACGCAGAGCTCAACCTGCTCAAGCCCCAGGAGGAACAGTTTGTTAGGGTGTTTACCAGTATGTCACGGGCCCCTCGCTATGGCTGCTGGGGGGCCAGTGTGTGTTCATCCAACCCCTGTCAGAACCAGGGCGAGTGTGAAGACCTTTTCGACCTATCCCATTGCAAGTGTCCGTCTGGGTGGACTGGGCCACTGTGTGAGGTCTCGACAGAGTACTGCGCCTCCAGTCCTTGTTTGCATGGCAACTGCAGAGTCCTGGCAGAAGGGTACCAGTGTTTGTGTGAGCCTGGGTACGCTGGCACCCAATGTGAGGCTGAGACAAATGTGTGTGATGACAATAGGTGTGCCCTAGGGGCCACTTGCCTCAGGGGCATCCAGCACTATGCCTGCCTCTGCCCTCAGAACATGACAGGGCCCCTCTGCGAGTAAGTCAGAGCACAACAACACTTTATAGCTTACAACAGCATTGCATAAGAGAAAGGAGGAAAATAAATATAATTCAAAATTATTTTTATTTTCAGTGAAAAAATACCAGAACTTCCATGGTATATTGAGATGAGTCCGTGAGTACAAACTTTCATGTGTTTCATCACATTTTCTTTCTACGAGTTGACCAAATCTAGTCATATGTCCTCAAACAGTGCACTGCACTATCAAATGTTACAGTAAGATGTAATGCTTACTCTTACAGGTGTATTTTTCTTTTCCCAGGTTACCCATCCTGCCCGCATCTATGTGCTTTGGCTCTAAATGGAACTACAACTGCTTCAATGGGGGGAAGTGCTCACAGCTAGAATACACTTGTGACTGTCTGCCAGGCTTCACTGGACAATGGTATGAACAAGTCATACAGCTACATCCTCAAACTGCAGATGTGGGGTGCAGTGTGTACAGGTTCTACTTCTAACACTCTCAAACTTGTAAACATCTATCTGGTGCTAATTTAGACCCTTTCTGTGTGTTAGATGAAGAAACTAATTAGAAATATTTGGGCTGTCCTCTCTTTTCATCCCAGGTGTGAGATTGATGTGGATGAATGCGTGTCGGCGCCGTGTATGTACGGAGCCCACTGCCGTAACATGCTAAACAGCTTCCACTGCATGTGCGAGCTGAACTACGCAGGGGAGCTTTGCCAGATCGACATCAGCGACTTTTACTACTACGTTTTCCTGCTCCTGTGGCAGAACATGTTCCAGCTAATGTCTTACCTCTTTCTGCACTTAGACGACGGTCCAGAGGTGGACTGGGGCTTCCAGGACGATTAAGAGGCCTATTTTAAAGGGTCCTTTGAGCTAAAGTGACCGGTCTGTTTAGAATCAAGGTTCGGCTTCTCACTATAAGTAAATATGAAACGTTAACTGACCAGGACTTTGTTGTTCATCGGGACAGTTGCAAGAAAGCTGGAGGGATCTGGTGACATTTATTAAAGCATAGTAAGACAATTTAGGAACAAATATGATCCTAATTCCTATGGTACTAGTCTTACAATTCTCGAAACTTCAAAAGGATTTTGTCAAAAGATTTTAGATGGTACATATTTTACCATTGTGGGAAGCGGTTTTGTGCCATACCTCATGTTTAACATGGAGCATAATGTTTCGTTTTTTTATGTGTACTTTATATTTTGTTCACAAAGCCCAATGTGCAATCAATTTGAGCACTGCACTTTTAAACAGATGGACAGAAACTTCAGCTGAGATATTCTATCGCTCTCTCCCTCTGTGTAGCATTGTCAATGTTTGATTGTGAGTAAACACATTTATTTAAAGAACAAACATGGAACTCTGTACAATCTGTAAAATATATAATGCAGACAATAAATTAAAAAGAAAATGCAGACTAGGCTCCTATTTCAAACTTAAACTGTTTTCATTTTCATCAAGTTACTGTACATCATTGTACTCAATAAATAAGTGGATACACTCAAATAAAAATGTATATATTATTATAATAATAATAATGTATTTAATTTGTTCACTTACACCTCCCAAAACAATTGTATTTCTGAATGCGAACAAACCCGCAGTAAGGGGCATGTAACATACAATAACATTTATGGCTAATACAGAAAGCTTAGCTGAACTAGAAAATTTATAAATTGCAGACAGTCTCTAGATCACAAACTAACAAAAAAAAACAACTTCTGAATTCTAATTGATGAGTTCGTTAATTGAGTTGTTGGTGTCTCAATTTGGTTCAGGTCAAAGAAGAAAAAATAAGCTGGTGTCTGAGTTAATCATGATCAACAGAGATGACATCGTTTGAATAAGAACTAACATGCAATACTGTGACACATCCCAGATATTGCACGTCTGAAACAGACAAAAAAAAAGGTCCAATGGGGTATCCTTTCCTGTGCATGTAATTATGTATTTATAATGAGGCGAAAGAAAAGTAAACCTCAGAGCTTGAGTTTACAGTGACAGAGCTCTTTATAGATTCTTTTTCGAACTTTTGGCATGTCTTCCTGAAGAAAGTGGAGAGGTTTCCCCAACCCAAGACGCCTGCAGTACTAAAAGATAGGAAGGGGAAGGAAAGAGAAAAAAGTTTAAATCTAAATGTATCTTTAATATCTGGTAATACAAATATTTCAGTCAAGTGCAAGTAGAGATTAAGCTAGTGTGTACCTCCAAGACAAATACGCCACAGTCATTTTCATTGGTCTGCTGAGGAATTTCCTGTCACGACAGTAGAAGGACAAATAGATTAACGCAGACTGAATTATCTGGCAGAATTACAGGGACTGGGATTTCTGCAAAAGCTACAAAGACATGTCTAAGAGGATGAAGTATTTCCAACATGCTACCTCATTAACAGACACCACCCAGCCGTTCTGGAAGGTCGTTTGTTTCCTCTCCTTGGCCTCAGACATCACATATTTAAGGATGTTCTGTGGAACAACAGAGATGAAAAGCCTGTATTTGCCTTTTTAAACCTCTATTCACACATTGAAAGCTAGCAACACAGTGATTTTTTAGCAGCTCTGAACCATAAATGGATTGTTCACAGTCAAACACAAACGTGTGGATGGAGAGCAGGAAGAAATGCTTTAAAATCATTACATCATAGAATGGGCTAGTGCTGTTGCATAGTCCTACCTCTGCTGCCTCTTTAAAAATGATGCCTTGTGAATCGTACAGTTGAATCCTCTTGTTGCAGGGGTCTGCTGTAACAAGGCACCAGTGAACTTCCAGGTGGATAGGTATCAAAATCAGGCTCTTTGAGAATAGGTCCACCTGTTGCATATAACACGCACAGTAGCGCAAAGGATCAGGAATTACAGGTCACATCCCAGTTCACATTTCTGGTGTTTTTGTTGATGTTGAATAACAGGTTGTTATCCAGCCAATGTGAAAAATATATTTGTATCAGTCACATTAGTGTCGTTTAAAAGTGTATGCCTGTTTTTATATACTTGCCACTAGGAAATATTTAAGTGAATTGAACGTAAATAAAAGTGTTGTCTGAAATCCATAAGCCTTATTCAACATACAAATTCTATTGAAAAACATCAGTTTAGCACCAGCTCCATTTCAGCTAACACATAAGCAACCTCAGTGCTAACCTTCTTGGTCCACCTCCGAACTCCTTCATACCCCTTTGTCATTAGCTGCCGGTGGAAGAAGCTGTTAAAGAAATGAACCTAGGAAACAGAGCGTGAGTGAATCGCCATATGCAATCGTGGCCTCAAACCCTCTGCCCTAAGGTCTTTTATATGAAGGGTTGACCGATTACTGATTATTTTGGATGAAGTATAAATGAGGATTAAGCCGGAACAAATTAGTGAACAAATTACCTTGTGTTGAGCAGATTCCATGATTAATTCTCCATACATGTTCATGACCTAGTTAGAAATAATATTAGACTGAAGCATCCTAACTCCTTTGATGTAAAAAACATTGCATAATCACCATGGCCTATTCAATGACTGTTCTTGCAATGAGCTGAAGCTGAAGAAGCGGTAGGCAAATTCATAAAATGTAACTAAACACTATACATATGCATTCAGTTTCGCACATTCAATTAAATAGCTGGATTTCGTGTTGCATTAAAAATAGGACTCACCTGGTCATTGAGCCAATTTTCATCCTCCAATGTTACCAAGTCGTCCAGCGTCAGAGTGTGTTTGTTATAGACTACTCGAATGGCAGGAATGGCACTCCCCACAATAGCAGATTTGCACTTTTCTATTAGGACTAACACAGATGCATACCTATAGAAACACAGGATTAACACAATACATACTTGGAGCAATCAGGAAACTGGAGAAAATAAATTAATTACATTATATTGACCAATACACCACAACCAAAAATCCAGAACACACACTTGCCTATAGACAGTGTTAAGCTTTTCTTTCAAGTGCCTCAAAACTTCTTTTTTTCTGAGTGGTATAAAACTTCCATATTTCTGATAGAAGTCACAAAGAAATTCTAAGGGGATAAAAAATTAAACAAAAGTTTGTACACCACAGAGAGTAAAAAGAACAACAATTACAAAGAGGTCTAAAAGGAATACCGAGGATGTAATTTGTAATTTCATCCTGGCTTGGAGCAGATATGGTTCTTTCTGTCGTCTTTTTTGTGATGATTACTGTGGCCGTATCTTTAGAGGTAAGCAGGTCTGGAGCAGATGTGGCACACTGCTCCGACGGGCCTAGCTTTTTATCAAGCGTTTGTTCAGAACTTTCTTTGACCAGCCTTTCCTCCGATCTCCCATGAACTTCAACATCGGTCCAAAACTCGTTTCTGTTGTGGAACGTCTCTGAAGTGGATAGGCAACTTGTTGAAATTCCACCTGTGAGTGTATGTGGTGGTACACTGGGGCTGGGGAAGGCTAGGCAGCTTGCCTTTGTTCCCCTCTTGGATCTGAAGAACCAAAATATGCACCTCATTTTCCTCAACATCCAGAACTGGATGTTATGCTGCCAGGGCCTCCTGGACCGCCTGGAACGGGGCAGAACTCCTGTTATAGTGCAATTGAGACTCTTTATCTGTCTATGTCTTTGCTTGGCTACTGGGGCAATGTTTGGAATTCTTATTTCAGGAGAATGTTTCCTCCTTCTTTTAAACGTTTTCGTCAGCCTCATACTAGCATTCGTTTTTGGGAGTCTAGAGCAACGTACATGCTGGTGTATCCTCCAATTTTGACATTGGACCCCCCTCAGCATGCGGGCCTTTCTGGGGCTTTTACGACTGTTGGGCCCTTCCTTTATTTTAGCCATGGGTGGTAGTGTAGTTGACTCCAGCTACTATGCATGTCGCAAGCTAAAATAAGAATGTACACAATAATGGGTTATGTAAAAAAATAAATAAAAATAAGGGTTACCTGAGGCTTTTCAGCCACATGACCAAATGTTTGCGGCAGCATTGCCAGTAATACTAATTTGCTTTCTGGCATAACCTGATTCAAATTTGAAACACTGCTTTGTACAGTGAGTTAAAAGTATATGATGATGATGGGTATCAAAATAGCGATGCAAAAATGTGGTGATAAATAAATTCTATTTTGAAACTACAAGTTTGCTGTCTTGCCAATTCTAGAATAATAAATCATAATTGCATTGAAAAAAATACCAAATAACTACACTAAACGCTTTGATCAGAGAAATACATAGTTGCAGTCAAAGGCCACTAGTTTTAACCAGACTAGCTTTGATAAGTTCCCGGAACTTTACACAAACTGATTTATCCCATGATTTGTTGCTCAAACCGTCCAACTTTGTAGGTAGATGTCCATATATACAATTTAAACCGGCGGGCTGAATTTACTTTGAAGGTCTTCCTAGGCTGGACTATACACCTTGGCTTGTGTGACCTCGTCACTTTTGGCAAAATACAAAGTAGCCTATTTTACGGCTGGGATACTTTGACTGATAGGATGAGTCTAACGATTAATGTGGGTATAGTCCTAGGATATTAAATGACTGAAAATCGGCCCTACTAAGCTTCATTTGCAAGCAAACAGGAGACAAGCCAGCTAGATTGAAGTCCAAAATAAGCTTTTTTTTATGTCTACTTGCTGTCACACATTCAGCAAATGTAGCGTTTTGGAAATCCATAACATACTCTCCGTACTCCATATTTAGACGACATCAACTTAGATAAAGTAATAGACATTACCACGATGTTTCAACTCCCTGCAATGACTACCGAGCGCTACAACCACGCACGTGTAGGTGCGCCTTCGCAGAACGGGGTTCTGCGTGTGAGGTCTTCTTCTCCTTTATTTTTTAATGGCGGTAAGGTGCATTACCGCCACCAACTGGACTGGGGTGTGAACTACAGACTTGAGGGCACTGCACTCTGCTTCAGTCATATCTCACGAACAGACATCAATTCATCTCACTTAATGGATTCACATCTGATCAGTGTTGGGACTAACACGTTACAAAGTAACGCGTTACAGTAATTTCACTACTATTCACTATTCACTACTATTCACTACTATACTACCTTATAAATTCAATGTATTATTCGCGGTAACTAGTACAGTAACGCATTATTATTCACATTTGAGTAACTAAATTACAGTTAGGCCTCCTGAAAATTTAAAAGGAGCCGTTACTAGTTAGTTAAACCGATAACAAATGTGTATTTTTGCCTCCAGGTCACTCTTTACTGCTTATGCTCATTCGTGACTCTTTCCTGTTTACATTTCTGCATGCAGTTCGGGAGCTCACCTTCTAGCCCCCCTTTTTATGTCCCCTCCAAGTTATTTCATCATAGTGATGGGAACATCGGATTATTTTTGTGGCTTGGGTCTTAACTCAGATTAAACAAAATAAAAGTGACAGATCAGACAAATTCAATAAGGTAGTTGTTTATGTCAGAATGTTGTGACATATGGTCATTGTTGGTGGGGTCGTTTGAGCACTTTGACGGAGGAAGACTAAACTAGTGTTCTCGTCATCAACCCCTATTTCTTAAATATTTTCTATATAACAATGTCAATCGTTGATAAGCAACGACATAATATAATTGCTTGCCTAACTAGCCATGTGATTTGGGCTTGTAATAGCTAAAAAGCAATACTGTGTTCTTATTTTATGCAATTACAGTACTGTGCATAAGTTTTAGGTAGGGGATGCTGTTTTGAAGGCGAAGGGTGGTCACACCAAATGTTGATTTGATACAGATTTGCTTTTCCCTCACTTTGTATTTTAGGAATTGATAAAAAAATAAACAATTAACATTTATCCTTTATGTATTTTTTTTCCTAACTTTAAAGACATCACACCTGCCTAAAACTTTTGCACAGTACTGTATATTGTGAAAGACTTCGGATTTTGTATTTACCGCCAGTCAAAATGGATGGGATGTTTTCCCCCATGACACAAGGGCAAAGTACCCGGATGGGTTGCTCTCATCTATTGGTAGCAATAATGGTAGAGCCCACAAGTATAGTTTAAAAGATAGATTCCAGTGCATCATGTTATTAATAGACCAGGAGTAGAGTAGGGATGGACGATACCGCAGATTTGGTTTTCGATCCGATACCAAGCGATATTATGTTAAGTATCCCGATACCACTACCGATACTTTTGAAAGTCTTCTTGTGTTTGTAAAAAGGGGGATATCTGTGTGATTTCTACTGTTAAAATTGGTAAATGTGGTCATTAAACAATATATTTGAAAGTCATTACATCCGTTTTAATTAAACTGCCAACATTAGCCTATATATCTCTTTGTTTTCTGTTTAATAGCAGCAATGAAACTTGTTAAATTGTTCAACAATGTTCCAGAAATGTTCAGTTAAACTACTAGCTTTTTCAAGCTTCAAACATTTCAACTTAACATCTGGCCTAATCGTGAACGCTGAATCACAAATAATACTTTTTACTTTGGTTTTGTCTGCCTGTTGGAAATGCCAGACTGCAAAGCCCTGCACGTAACGCATGGAGGGGCGAGACAGGGCGGAAAGCGAAGTAGTTCATGTGATACAAAATTACTGCAACATTTATTTGTTCACTGGAACATAAATCTAATAGAAATATGATTATAAAAAATTGCTGGTTGAAGCAAACACTTGGTATCGATATGTTTATGTGAGGATCGATTCTCAACAATAAATTTCAAGATTTATAAGATCGATATTTCAGAATCAATCCGCCCTTCCCTAGAGTAGAGCACTAAGCCTGACAGTGGATGTGTACTCTATACTAAGTTAAAGGTACAGTGCTTTCCTTAATGGTGCACCCGTGTTTAAAGCGACTGTATGTAGTTTCTGTTTTTTGGAACCCCCACCGTTTGCTTAGTGTAATTATTTTATCTATCCGTTGCAAAGAAAACATGTAGAATGCTCATGGTCACGGCATGTCGCTAGCTATACTATTCTCTTCCTGATTCAGTGACGAACTTCCGTGTGCCATAAAGCAATTCGTCGCCGTTTCGTGGGAGATTGTAACTGATGGCAGACAAAATGGGTGTTAAGTATTGAGATTTCAAGAGGACTGATCTGAACAGCAATTTTTCACTCTCCCAAAGACATTACTATGTGCAAAAACGTAGAATGGTATTGATAATCCATTGATACAAAAAAGTTGCAAGTAGTCGCTTTAATATGTCTATGGTTGTACCCCTGACAGTTGGCCCTCTGCTGGTCTCTTTTGGTAAGGCTATTTCTCTAAAACACATCATCCAAAACCTCATTGCAAAAACAGAGCAGCAGTCTAGCAGGCAATGTAGGAAGGCTTTGTTTGATGTTTTAGTCCTGTTTGGTCAGGGCTGGTTAGTTATTATATTGACATTTTAAGAGATAAGACATTTTCCTATCACAGTAGTGCGGGAAATTGTTACGAAATATTTAAACATTGATCAAAACCTCTTAATAGTCCAAACTACAAATTTATCTTCATGTTACCTATCTATTTAGGGAGTCGTGAACTTATTTCTAAAGGATGAGATGTGTGACATAAATGTAACAAGAATGTAACAACAATGGGGTAAAAGGCTTACGCTTCAGTATGGATTGGTTGAGTATCAGACAAATCCTTCCCTAATAGGTTATGACACACCTAACATAGTCCATTGTTCATTAGGTTGTCTTTGCAATATTCCAAATGTATTTTTCAGTCAGACACCTGAACTAATTTAAAACCTTTTGAGGAGATAAATAATTTTTCAGGGTGTAGAATCGTTGAAGTGCTATGTACTATCAAACTGTTATCTTATCTTATCAGCGGACATCTGTCCGAGTCAGAATAAACAGCAAGTTACTCGAAAACTTAGGACAGCAAACCTACATCTTGTTCTGATATCGGTGGTACCTGTTAAAAGTGTACATATTTTAATGATAATATTGTATAATTGCCATCAGAGTAGTATGCATTTTTGGGAAAAAAGGTTGTTAATGGTAAACTGTAAAGTAAATGTGCATTTTGTGTGTGTGTGTGTGTGTGTGTGTGTGTGTGTGTGTGTGTGTGTGTTTGTTGGTTTGTGTGTGTGTGTGACGACATATTTGTGTATTATGCAATCCAAAAGTTATCAGAAGTTTCAAAACTAATTTGGAAAATGCTCAGTCAATACCCAATCTTGCACACGTGATGTGTATCGGGAGGTCTCACACATCGTTCCCATTTGTCTCGCAACTATTCATCAAACTTTTGTGTCTGATGATAGTTGTTTTTGGGCGCTTGATTCATGGTAAGAGTCCTTACTTCAGAATATTTCTTTTCAGGTCCGTTTTTAACAGGTTTCTGCTTAATTTTTACGTCATTTTCTACGTGTATTTTCTTATTTCTTGTTTTACCAGGTAGAGATGAATATAGATTTTTCATTGAATTTCATAACTGTTGCACATTTCTTAATTATTTTTAGCTCTCAAGACATTGCAGACCTCCCCAGATTGGACCATGGTTATTTTTTCCCTGAAAAGTACAAGCTATCAAAATGGTGACAAAATCACCTTCGCCTGTGATTTGGGACATAAACCAGCAGCGGATAGTTGGTGGGCAACAAGCAGATGTGAAGGTGATAAATGGT
>JAPMUY010004747.1:0-33704 GCA_026901105.3 Galaxias olidus
CCTTCAGGCAATTACGGCATGCTGTGAGGGTCTCTTACATAAATATTGCACTTTACTGACTGGTGATTTTCAGGGAGATGATTACTGCCTATGCTGCATAAAATAAGGTGCATTAAGCTATGGGAACATTTCTCCAATTTTTCCAATAATAGAACAGGCACATCTAGGAATACTAGGAATAATTATTGATTTTGGAAATGGTACTGTTGCCTGGAGAATGTGGCCATAGGCAACAAGCCTACATGGAGCCTGCTCTTTACCCTTTTATCAACGTTAACTTTTTAGCAGTGCCACAGGGAGCCAACCACATCTAAATGCCATTATTCTGAGGGGAAATGTTCAGTGAACTTGGCTAATCCCACAAATCTTTACAAGAGCCTAAGTTACACAGCCTAGAGGAAAAAGACCAGGCCGAGAGGATGCCAATCGAAAAAAAAGAAATCTAGTCAGACATGGCACTGGATAATGCTCTCGGACAGAAGAGAATGTGGCTTGCAGAGAGTGGCCCATAGGTGAACCTGGCATTTGATGCAATTTGTGTGGTCCTGGGGTTGAAAACACAGTGAAGGCGGTCGGACTCTCTGGAAGTGTTCTCTGGGCAGATCTTCTTTAAGCAGGCTATTCAATCAAAGTTTAAGGTCTTGTTTTCTTCTGTGTGAAAAGCAACAACATGTGAGGATGAATAGGCTGGAAATATGTCCATTAGAAATCTGAGTTTTTCAAAACCTTATTTATATGCTCCGTGATCAAAAGGTAGAACCCACATGAGGTCTTGTAGAAGGTACTTGGGGTTCCTTCACACTTGCCATCTAAGAAGGTTTCATCTTAGGACAAACTTTGTATCACTGCAGGTTCTTCCAAACTTAGGTCATTATTTACTTTCCATTAGACAAGTCAACTGCTCACAGGCATTACACCTACATGTTTGACCTGTGATTCACAGTAAGAAGATATGGGATTAATATTGTTTTTGGACGATGTTTGATGTATCATACCAGTGCATTGATGTGGCCCTAACATGTCTGATCGTCTTGGTTCAAAGTATTTTTAAGTCACAACTTATGCAATGTCTACAAATAGAAAAGACATCTTCAGCAACAGTCAAAACCTTATTGAACGTCTGATAATCTTGCCTTTGCAACAATTACGGTAAATTAATTGAAACAATGGGAGGTTGGTATGAAACAAAAGCTTTGTCGTATTAGTGTTTTGTATAGAGTAAGATACAGTAATAAAAACAGCATAAAAACTGACTGCTGCATTTAGAAGTAATCTAAAAGGATTTTAAGTGACTTGGAGATGAATTTCTAATTAATTTGTAAAATAATAGGCACAAATACATGTATGTTTTTTTTTATCAATTACACTTTGAAAATTATAAATGACTGCAAGTGTAGTTGGCTACAGTGCTATGAACGACAACAACTCTTCCATTTTCTTTTTTCTCAAATGCCTTATCTTGTGGTAAAAGCTTTTCTGCTTTGTCAGTGACGGGTGACACTTGGCCACTGCAAGTCTTGAAGGCAGGGCTAATACAATATTAATACCCCTCTCTGTGGATGCAAACTTTCCAACACGACAATGAAATTAAAGTTGTATATTACTGAAGGGACGGGGTACAGGGTGAAAATAATTACCTTCCAAGTCTCCAGAAACCCAAAAAATAACAAACATTGACATTCAAGACCATAAGGCCTGATGCCATAAGGCCAAAGGCAGTTTAACTTCCATTATATGTTTTCTTGTGTGTATTACGCTGCCCGCCAATAGAACCTTTAGGGTCAGCTAAAAGGGACCATCGAGGGGACTAGGGACGCCTCCTGACTGATTTGTTTGGACACATAGACATACTCAGGTACGATGAAAAAAAAGTAACTGTTGGATCAATTGCAATGTAGCATTATGCCCCTTCGATTGATACCCTATTATTCCATCCATCCATCCATCCATTTTCCGCCGCTTATCCGGGGCCAGGTTGCGGTGTTAGCAGGCTCAGCAGGGTATCCAGCCGTCCCTATCCCCAGCAACGCTTTCCAGATCCTCCTGGAGGGTCCCGAGGCATTCCCAGGCCAGACGAGATATATAATCTCGCCAGCGTGTTCTGGGTCTACTCCGGGGTCTCCTACCAGTAGGGCGTGCCCGGAAAACCTCCAACGGGAGGCGCCCAGGAGGCATCCTAATCAGATGCCCGTACCACCTCATCTGGCTCCTTTCGACGTGAAGGAGCAGCGGCTCTACTCCGAGCTCCCTCCAGATGACCGAGCTCTTTTACCCTATCCCTAAGGCTGAGCCCAGCCACCCTACAGAGGAAACACATTTCAGCCGCCTGTACTCGCGATACCCTATTATACCCTTCCAATTACTCACACCTTTCCCTCCTTGCGCATGCAACATATGATCAAGAAAAAGGTCAGCTCAGCTTGCCCGTTAGCATAGAGCACAGACATAATAGCTTCTTTATACACAGATATTAATCAGGAACCTAGCTGCAGGGACATTGCTTAATGAGGTCGTCACTATGGAATTCAAAAACAGAGGTTCATCTTTAGTCATCTTTTATCATTGGCATATTGAGTATTCAGATTTTTCCAAAACTACTTCAAAGCACCCAGCCAATCAGAATCAGGTATTTAACAACGCTGTTGTGTAAATGCAGAAATTAAGTGTGAATATGTGTAGCTTGTAGTTTGACGCATGGCTGTCAACTTGTCACATTTGGATAGTGTGATAGTTGTGTCCATTGACATGTCACATCCTATGAGCATTCCTATGAGCAGTTTGGTGAGATGATGAACTGACTATAAAGGAGGTAAAGAAAGCAAAGGAAGAGCGACCATGCTTTGGATAAAAAGAGTAAACCTAGGAAAAGCTGTCTCTTATTGGAGAGAGCTTCGCCTCTTGAAGAGATTTAAAGATGACATTGAGTTGGCCCTTCCACTAGCCGAGTAAGTAAGATAAACAGTTAACCTACTTGTTTTACAGCAGACTTCTCGGAAACTGGCTCATAGAAAGTCCCTTCCACTCAGTTTAAAGAATGTTTTTCCCTCTATTTTAAACAATCACCATTAAATTAAGGATGCCGGTTACGCACTTGAATCAATCTGGTTGATGGTGGGTGCCTTTAAAGCTTAAGCCGGTCTGACCACATACAAAAACACAATATAATCAACATCTCCAAATTTAATCACACACGGACAGTGAAAGCAAGGGCATCCTCTGTGACATAGAAAGCCCAACATTAGGACGTGATGAGAAGATACAACATGGGCTCTATTTTCCATCCCTGTGAGGTCACCTAATAGCCGCACTTATGATGCTACTTTGACTGAGAGCGTCTAGGTCTGCCAGACTGATGGTATTCCCACTGTTGATTCTCTGTATAATATATGAGACTAACGATTAGCAGGCTTACAGCCTTTCTAATAAACAGACAGCCTGTAGGTGGCAATCCTATTCGGAAGAGGAAGTGGAAATGTAGTGGTGCTCTGACAGAATAGTGAATGGGTGGAAAGGCTTTGGTATTACAGGAACTCCATCTTCACTTAAGAGACAAATACTGTTGTGTTTGGGGTGAGCGCTGATTTCTCAAGGTGATCCAATACATTATCAGGAGGGTAAGTCATCAAGGCTTATTCACTCTGTGTTCCCAGACGTTTTGCTGAAGACCAGACAGATTTTACACTAAATTGCACGGTATACAAGGTAAAAAAAAGGGAACTAGAAAATGAGTTGCAGTGATTGGACTGACCGCCTTAAGCCTGGTTTATACTTCTGCGAAGGAGCACGTAAACGTCTCTATGTACCTTCGAAGAGAAGGGGTTTCTGGGAAAGCGTAGCTCACCGAGGCCTGCCGACGTGTTGACGGGAAGTCCTCCCAAATCCTAACAGCGTCTTCTCAGTGCGTTAAACAATCGCTGATTGATGAAGCAGGGCAGGAAGCAAGCAGATATATTCAGTAATATTTTTGGCTGTATACAAAACAAATGAAAACGCAGATGACACAATGAAATGGAGCAGATAGGCTGATTTTCAATAGCCTTCGAATCATATTAGTGGTTTTCTAGGCACTTAGCTTTGACATATAGGCTATATGTTACAACTGTTTTCTGTATTGTTTGATAAACTGTATGTGGATGTAGTGAACAGCACTTTGGTCAGCTCTGCTCGTTTTAAACGTGCTCTATAAATTTACTTTATTTGATTTGATATAAGAAACTAGAAAATGCATTTCTGAGTAAATGGCGTGTGATGCGTCGCAGTTATTAGATTGACTGCCTTAGCACGCAAAAGTGCACTGTAGTCCAGACCATATTTGTTAACATGAGGGGCTTACTGCTGCCGGAACTGTGGAGCACCCAGTCTTGCATCCCGCATTCCTGTAGTCGTTGTGGTGCCGCTGCTAGATTGGCAGTGCTGCTTCATCATAATTTAATGGCGGACATATACGATGACTAAGTAGCCTACAAACGTTTATTTTTATTTTTGTTCTCTAAGCTCTATATGTTTGCACATGTATCAAATTAATTTAATAAGTATTGAAATCACACAGACTATCCACAATGATAGTAGAGCTTAAACGAAGTGGATCGAGGGTCAGCCAAATAGCGCTGTGTAAATCTCTTCCTGTAATAGCTTGGGCATTATAACTTTATTGCATAATTTTCTTCTTTCACGTGCATATCAACACACAATTAATTACCAGAATCATATTGTAGAAATAAACAAGTTTATGGGAAATGGGCGATATTATGAAGGCATGGTTTATGCGGAATGGAATAATCTATTTTATTAGAATGCATTTAATGACAATATCTTCTATTCATACTCACAGCTAACTACATTTCCAAAACATGATCTAGATCCATAACTATATCCACCATCGTTATTTCTCCAACACTTCAATAGGGCTACTGTAAACACGTATTATATAACTTGTTCCAGATAAGTTTATATCTAGGCTAGGTGCTAATGCTAACTAGAAACTAGCTAACTCACATATGGCGACGCCTTCACATATACTCACAGGCGGTATGACTCATCTTGGTCCTTCATTCCAGCTCCCCTCAAGTAGGCAAACGTGTTTTCAGTTTTTTTTAAATCAAGTGATTAAACAGTGAATGCTCCAAATTTGTGTTACTTACTAAACGTTTATTTATAAAACCAAATTCTTAAATTTTCAGTTTATCTAAAAGACAGTTTTAGTGTCGAAAAAAGGTTTTTAATTTTACCGAGTTGATACTTCGGTGTAGCCAAGCGGTCTTCAAAAAGCTCAAACTTCCTATGGCCAACTTTGACATTAATTTACTTCTTTGTCTGGGAAAAATAATGTATATGTTGCTACAGATACTTCGAAAAACTCACTGCCTTTACAGTTACATGGTCGTTTACCTAAATTAAGGCTAAAATATTAAGAACGTGTCAAACAACTTAGCTTTTTTATGACGCAGCCCTAGGCAACAAACAATCGACGGCTCCCAACGACAGATGGCCAAGGTACTGCTTGCAATTGCGTTTGTACACTCATAATCAGTGCCAGATAATCACCAGGTCGAAAACACATTTCAAAACATCTCAGTAAAATGTAGGGCCCATTGCAAGATCATTGCTCAGTATTATTTGTACATCTGCTTATTTAGCCTATAAAGCGGTAATAAACAGGCATCTCTCGTTGAAATACTATAGTTTTCCCTGCCTCTCCCCACAGTTGTCGCCCAATCGATCGTGCAAAAGTCAAAGCTCTCTGCCCAACAAAATCCTATATTATAACCTATATTTCATTTATAATGACGATGATGATCTTGTATTGATCTTGTATTTTTAGCTGTCTACGAGTAGTCGATCTGCTAATTTCTGCAGTCTGCTCTGCAAACCTTAAGGCAATAAACCTTCTGACTAATAAATAGGTTTTCTTGTTTTCTCAATGCACTGATTTTTCAGGCATGCATCCGTGGTCACAAATACTGGACATGCCACTCAACGCAATCTTTAAGGAAACCAATGCTTCAGTGGACATAGAGGAAAACAAAAGATGAAAGGAAAGGTCCAGATTTTCTCACGGCAATTGATATGCTACCTCAAACTCTTACCACGCATTGTTCTTCATTAGCAGAAGTAGGCTATTTTAAATATGAACAGTTATTCATATCCGCTAGGATCATTTAATATATTCTTAACTGCCTTGATAGGCGTACTTAAAATTACCCCACTCAAGAATGCAACAACTAGATTGCCTTTTGTCTTGGTACAGATAACGTTACCGATGAACATCACTTACATATACGATCAAGCAGCATAGCTAAAGTTAAAATCCAATGTGTTATAGGCCTATGTAATAGTAGCCAAACTGACTGACATTACCATACATAAAACAATGAAAATAGGTCTCGCTTTATGGATTTCAATCAACGCGACTGAATTCTAAATCAAAACAAACTATCTAGCAAGCTATAGTGGAAAATGACGTGTGTTTTACCGCTGTCCTGGAGAAGTGAAGGCACGGAAAACTTTGAGTGAGCAGTTCTTCCTCTGCCTAGGATCGATTTTTTTTATTTTTGCTGAGAATCTTTCAAAGGCCTTGGACTACTCTGAGTTGAAAGGCCCCGACTGACGGATTTAATTTAAATTAGTAGCGACTCAAATACTAGTATAGTGGAGAATGGCGTTTGTTTGAGCTGTCCTGAAGAAGTGAAGGCACGGAAAACTTTGAGAGAGCAGTTCTTCCTCTGCCTAGGATCTATTTTTTTTATTTTTTGCTGAGAATCTTTCAAAGGCCTTGGACTACTCAGAGTTGAAAGGCCCCGACCGACGGATTTAATTTAAGTTAGTAGCGATTTAAGGAAAGTATATAGCACGTATTTTAAATAACAAATTGTTGACTGATTGCTTATTCCACTTAAGGTCACGTCCGGACAGGGGTTTACTTCAAAATGAACCAAAGTTTGACTGTGAAAAATTATGGGAACAGGTAGGCAATTTAACTTGAAGACAAGGTGCGCCGCAAAATTGGTGCCCGTTTTGTACCTTAATATAGCATTTCTAACGAGGACCCGCGGCAACCACCACGCAAGAGGCGAGTTTTGAAATTACAATAGGATGATATTAACAGTAGAAATATGGAAAGATTGAATTGTCAGTGTTTTAAGAATACAAGCTTAAACCAGTTTGTCAATAGATTGATATTAAATAAAACGTATATTTTTTTATTGAACTGTTTAAAGTTAAGGATTATTGAATGTAAGAACAAAATCTACGCTATTTGGAACCTAACTGTGAATTAGCAAGAGCTCTATAGATATCAATACTTATATGTTGTAATACTAAGTTTTACTTTAGTGTGACTTAAAAGACTCAGATCAACAAAAACTTTACATTTGGGTCGATTTAGACAGTTTCAAAACGCTATGCGGCGCAATTTTCTTCACTGCTGTGTGATTGCGGTTCTACACTGACTACATTGTAGCTGTTGGTTTTGTCCTGCCTACCTCAAGTCTTACCCTCTTCCAATCGCGCTACGGTACCAAATAAAGGTGTTAGTTTTGCAGCAAGCAATTATTTATGGTGCCTTTAGGGTATAATAGATAGCTACGCACACTTCTGCTAGCTAACCTCCACTAAACAAATAGAATTCACATGTGGTAAACAGCAGTTTCACCATGGCGAACTCGGTGATGGTAGGCTATTCCCACTGGCTAAACACGTAGCGTGAGGTGTCCTAACCTAATGCTAATTTGCAATATTACCAGTAAGCCATCATTTATGGTGCCTTAACTTAAGACTAGCTAACGTTTGATTCCATAGAAATAACGTTAACATCCAAATTGTGAAGATTAGCGTTCTCTAAATAAAATTTTAAAAAGGAAACAGCGCCGCTGTTGAAACCCTTATGGAACACTTGATAGGTGTTATTAGCCACTATCCAATTCAAGTCACCACAATTCTTTTTTAACGTCAAACAAATACAACTTAACTCACATTCAGTACGCAGTGTCTTACAATTAGCCCAAGTGCAGGTGGATAACCTTGCTTGATGTAGAGCTATGGAGAGTCCACTAACTGTATACAAAAGTAGGACGGTCTTCTCTTAGTGATAGGAGAGTAAAACAGTGTCTCTTTTTTGTTTGCGAGGCATTGCTGGGCAAGTTTTTTATTTTACTTCATTATTAAAACACAAATCCAGTAGTCATAGGACACGCTCACAGGACTATATCACCCTTGAAAGCTGCAAAGTGAACACAGATCTTGGTAAATCAGCTTTCAGTTTTTTTCCTCAGACAAATTTAAACTTTTACTGGAGGATTTGGGAGCTGAAGAGTGTTCTTGTTTTGGTTGAAACTTAAATATTGTATTGTATTGAAAACATTTAAATTTATTTTTGCTTATTTTTTTTTATTTTTTTTTGTTGTAATTTATATATTCTGCCTTTAAAAAGGGCACTGCTGGAAAAGAGATCTGGTCTCAGTCCGTAAACCCTGTATAATAATAATAATAATAACTCTGGCGATGTAAAAAGCTTTATGAATAACTTATTCTGCCTTAACTCTATCTCTCCCTTTGTGCTCGTCATTGCGGTTATTTGTTACGTTAGTCTCTGTAGTCAAACGCCTTTGCACGGAGCTAAGATCCTAAGTTAGGAAGTCTCCGTGGCCTTTGAGATACTGTAGCTAAATTATACCATCAAAGTTATTCACACCGTGGCCGTATCATTACGAGATAAATCGCATTGTACAGCTAGTTAGCTACTATGGTGAACTAATCTAGAACGAATCTACATGCATTTATGTCATCTTGAAATGCATTATCTCGGGAACGTGTATATACTATGCTAATTATAATTATATTATACTTGCATGCATGTACGTATATGTTAACCAACATTGTATTGTGGTCACTAGATGGCAGTATACACAAGGGTGTGATTCATCAAGGTCCTTCCCATTCATTGTCTATAGGCAAATGGAGGAGGTTGCACACCCACCAACCTACACTATCTTCAGTATCAAGATTCCCTCCCATTGCCACTTGAAGGTAGATCCGACACTGTGTCCACTACTATGTGGGGAGAGTCTCAGGTAAAAAAAATAAACTACTAGTGGCGTTAAAATAAATATGCGTTAACCCGCAAATACTTGCTACTACTACTTAATAACTTACAGAAATGCATTTTGGTGCAATGTGAGCTCAATTATGACTGTATTGCCAAGCTTGGTTTTGTGTGAAAGTAGACCATCTGAGGGTCATATACAGCGATTTTGAGTTAATTTGCTTTTATGGTTTCAGAGGAGTTAGTTCAAGACTAAACTTGGCTATTTATAAAAACTTCAGTTTTCAAGGAACATTTTTTAAAACTTTAAAGTGTGATGTGAATCATAATGCAAATAATGTATAATAGAACTTGTTTCTCTAGTAGACCCTCTGAGGATGATATACTGTGATTTTGGTGTAATATGGTTTCACGGCCTCAGAGGAGTTGATTGAAATACATATGTGTCAAAGAGTAAAGTTAAACCAAAAAAATCACTAATATTTATTAAAATTTCTGTTTTTAAGATAATGATCTGAGATTTTGCACACTTCATGTCATTAATGTTGGGATATTTATCTTTTTCACGAGGATTATTCAATGAACCAGTGAGATACGACAAATTGAATGTACAGTAGTAATTACAATAATATATTTTGATGTGCTGTGAGCTCATTTCTGGAGGTATCAACAAAATATTTTAGACATCTGATGTTGGGCATCTGACGATGGTATCCTGTAATTTTGATGTGATTTGAATATATGGTTTTTGACCTGGACCCTTTGGATAGACCACCAGTTTTTGAAAAAAAAGTAGTGGTAGACTTCATAATTTCTAATGCGTGCCAGTATATAAAAGTTTAATCTCACTGCAATGGACAAGTTCTGAAGATTTCAGAGCTGTAACACTAATGGTTTATTTTTTATGATTTTTTTTAACACTTTAAACTTTGAACTGCTGCTATAGCGCCACCAACACGTTCAATGAGACGGCATGGCATTTGGTGTAGTTTTGAGTAGACCTGGACGTGTGCAAATTTTGGTGCATTTTTAACCGTGGAAAGTAGGATATTTGGGGGATTAATTATAATAAATATAACTGCAAGCAGTGGCCGGCATATAAAAAGAATAACAGAAAAAATTACTTACTTGCGGATATTGAAGCAAAAATGTCACACACCGGCTATGAGACATGCTCTGGACTTATTCACAGACACACCATACACAGTCACGGTGTCACATCTAACAATGTAAATATGCTGCACATCATCATCGACTTGGGTAAGAACAACCCATCACCTGTTTAATTCCCATCACTCTGGCTAAAAGGTCACATACGATTCTGAGGAGACATGCTCTGACCTTATTCACAGACACACCATACACAGTCACGGTGTCACATCTAACAAAAGTACAAACCAATATCTGCGTTTACAGCACTTTTACAACTCTTTACATAAGCATGATAAAAACATGATAAGAAGGAAACAGTAAGAACCTACTGTCCATAACAATAAACAGTTACTCGCCAGGCATGCTGGGAGATACGCCCGACGCTACATTATGTTGATTAGTCATGTTTGTTTGTGTTTGATGTCTGCCATGCGAGGTGATGATCCCCAGCGCCAAAATAAATGTGGTAATTTAGAACAAATTTAAGAAGGTATAAACCTCTCTTTGTCAGACATGACAAATTTGGTGTTCCAAATTTATATCTGCTTTGCAATGTTCATTTTACACCTCGTCACATAATCGTTATAAAAGGCTATATATTTACACGGTAACATTGATTCAAGGTAGTGTGGCCGAGCAGCCTAAGGCGCTAGATTAAGGCTGTAGTCGGTACGGAGGCGTGGGTTTAAATCCCACCGCTGCCAAACTCTCTTTTCAGTTACAACAGGGACGTTGAGTTAATTGCTTGCTGTTTTGTTGTGGAATTGGCGATACATATCCGTACCAAAAATGGGGATAGAGCGGCAGAACAACAAACCGTGCTTGAGCTCCTCCAAGGTCTCCCAGGTATGCATGTGCAATAGGTATGCCTGAAAAAAAGCCTATTTGACTGTGGTGTCTGGCCGAGACTTGCCTTATTTTCTCTTTTGGAATATTCACTATTGCTCTTTAATAAAGTCAAAGAATTTCTTATCCGATTACTCCATGAATCGATGGAATAATCAGTAGATTACTGAAGTAATCGATAGCTGCAGCCCTATTGTCAACAGTTAATCAATTCCAGACATCCCAGCAAACCTTGCCAACCTTTTACAACTCCCATTGTAACTGCTGTTTAAATAATAGGGCTTACATATGACATTTATAAATTGAGTACACAACTAGTAGGCCTATAGCTCTAAGAAAAACTGTCCAAAGTAACTTAAATTCAATCGTTTTCAGTGAGCGTAACATTTGCCCCTAGTCTGGCATCCCCAGACTACTGCGCAAGCTCATTTAGAATTTCACTCGGCACATCACACAATTCCAGACCCATGTGCATTTGCAAAGCAATGTGCATTGGTCTGGCGATGCCAGGCTAATTTGCCCCCTTCTCAGGCACATAATTAAGCAACGCTACTAACCGTTGAATTTGTCTCATGACATGTTCCAAAACAAACCTGAAAAGCTAATGCGTCGCAGTTATGTATAGTATTGGCCTTGCTAATGTTATGTCTGCTCAGAAGAAAATAGAACCATCAGGGGCTAGCAGTAAACGTAATGTTCAACGTATGTTGTAATTGACAGGAAAATTATAACGTTACAAGTAGTCCCAGAGCCCTAATGTCAGAAACCTTATACGCAATTTGGAATTGTAATAGCACGGCAATTTTCACCAAAAAGCAGACCGGTGGCAAGTGATAATTTATAGAGTTGATGCTAGGTTGAATTCTCAGTTGAATAAACCGGAGGAACGCAGTGGCCAGAGTTGCTAGAGCAAGCCCTGAGCATATAAGTATGTGTGAAATTCTGCCACAGAAAGCAGAGAGAAACAGCGCAAGCGTAAATGACACCAAATTGCAGTAGCGTTATAGTATTTTCATAACATTTTGGAAGCCTACTCAGACAACTACTTAATGTTTATGCAGTGATGCTGCACTGCTGTTGAATGCATAGGGGTTCAAATGCATGTTCATGTCTCTCCCATCCCTACCATAAATTACGCCCATGACCGAAACATCCATGCTGTTCCCTGTAGCTCTATGGTTGAGGTAAACATTAAGGTGCACGACAACAAAGGAGCAGGTTTATTCTTCACAGCCCCTGTACGGCTTTGCATGATCTGCCAAAAGGAGCTGCTCTCCATCACCCGTCTGGGAGGCAGTGCTGGTCCAGATGACAAGGCCAAGTCACCATATGCCCCCGCCAAGCCCTGCACCTGGCAGAGGGTGACCCCCGCCACAAGCCCAGGCTTTTTGTTCTGTCTGCAGCCCCACCGAAGTTGGACCAGGCACCAGACACCTCTTCAGCGTTTGAAGGCATGAAATTAATTACTTTGTATGCAATGAATCAGCAGCACAGAAGGCCACAACTCTCACAATGGAACCCAGACCTTGCCAACTGTCTTGCGTCAAAGGGAAATCGATCAAATTGGAGGAACGGTTGGTGCTCGTAAAATGTTAGAGATGGAAATTAGGTATTCAGGTTTGTGAACATCTCACACCCCGATTATGTTTTATGTACATATGTCAGGGCAGAGTGCGGATTATAAGAGGACAATCGGGGGGGGTCAACCTTTTTTCGAGCCCGGGTTCCTAAACAATTAAATGGAGGTGCAAACGCGTGCCAAACATTTTTTTTTTTGGCATGCGTATGTTAGGTGGGAACAATAGGCTATGGTTGTTGTGTATCATTTCAGTATGTGGACTATACAGTGCATCCGGAAAGTATTCATACCCCTTCACTTTATCCACATTTTATTATGTTACAGCCTAATTCCAAAATGGATTAAATAAAAACATTTTCTCAACATTCTGCACACAATACTGCATAATGACAAAGTGAAAAAAGTTTTGAATTTTTTGCAAATGTATTAAAAATAAAAAATAAAATATCACATGTACATAAGTATTCACACCCTTTACTCAATACATTGTTGAAGCACCTTTGGCAGCAATTACAGCCTCAAGTCTTCTTGAGGATGATGCTACAAGCTTGGCACACCTATTTTGGGGCAGTTTCTCCCATTCTTCTTTGCAGATCGTCTCAAGCTCCATCAGGTTGGATGGGGAGCGTCGGTGCACAGCCATTTTCAGATCTCTCCAAAGATGTTCAATCGGGTTCAAGTCTGGGCTTTGGCTGGGCCACTCAAGGACATTCACAGACTTGTCCCGAAGCCACTCCTTTGTTATCTTGGCTGTGTGCTTAGGGTCGTTGTCCTGTTGGAAGGTGAACCTTCGCCCCAGTCTGAGGTCCAGAGCGCTCTGGAGCAGGTTTTCATCAAGGATCTCTCTGTACATTGCTGCATTCATCCTTCCCTTGATCCTGACTAGTCTCCCAGTTCCTGCTGCTGAAAAACACCCCCACAGCATGATGCTGCCACCATCATGCTTCACTGTAGGGATGGTATTGGCCAGGTGATGAGCAGTGCCTGGTTTCCTCCAGACATGACGCTTGGCATTCAGGCCAAAGAGTTCAATCTTGGTTTCATCAGACCAGAGAATTTTGTTTCTCATGGTCTGAGAGTCCTTTAGGTGCCTTTTGGCAAACTCCATGCGGGCTGTCATGTGCCTTTTACTGAGGAGTGGCTTCCGTCTGGCCTGGAGCTCTGTCAGAGTGACCATCGGGTTCTTGGTCACCTCCCTGACCAAAGCCCTTCTCCCCGATTGCTCAGTTTGGCCGGGCGGCAAGCTCTAGGAAGAGTCCTGGTGGTTCCAAACTTCTTCCATTTGCGAATGATGGAGACCACTGTGCTCGTTGGGACCTTCAATGCTGCAGACATTTTTTTGTACCCTTCCCCAGATCTGTGCCTCGATACAATCCTGTCTCGGAGGTCTCCAGACAATTCCTTGGACTTCATAACTTGGTTTGTGCTCTGACATGCACTGTCAACTGTGGGACCTTCTATAAACAGGTGTGTGCCTTTCCAAATCATGTCCAATCAATTGAATTTACCAAAGGTGGACTCCAATCAAGTTGTAGAAACATCTCAAGGATGATCAGTGGAAACGGGATGCACCTGAGCTCAATTTTGAGTGTCACAGCAAAGGGTGTGAATACTTACGTACAAATATTTTTTTATTTGTAATACATTTGCAAAAAATTCTAAAAAGCTTTTTTCACTTTGTCATTATGCGGTATTGTTTGTCGAATGTTGAGAATTTTTTTTTATTTAATCCATTTTGGAATTAGGCTGTAACATAATAAAATGTGGAAAAAGTGAAGGGGTATGAATACTTTCCGGATGCACTGTATGCCCACCTAACTGGCAGGCAGCCTTCTTTCTCACCAGTGTTGGAACTAACCCGTTACAAAGAAGCGCGTTTCCATAATTGCACTACTATGCCTGGTAACTAGTAAAGTAACGCATTATTTTTCACATTTGAGTAACTAAATTACAGTTGCTGAAAATTTAAAAGGGGCCGTTACTAGTTACTGTTATTTTCCCAATTTTACAGATAACAAATGTGTATTATTTTTTTGCCTCCTGAGGCCTATACTACGAAGCGAGGTAACTTCTCGATTAACCCATATTCTAAATGTTTTACCCAACGTATGATGTCATAGCAATTTACGTTCGTGGTTAACTCGATGTTAAGCTCGGGAAAAACGTACAGCGTTGTAAAACTGCTGGAGTGGACACAAATCTTAAGTTTTTGTCGGACGTCCTTTAGATAATTCAAATATAATACTTGGTTTTACAACATATAGCCTAAGTGCTCTTGCCAATACAAAGTTTGCGTCCAAAAAGTGCATTTTCTGACTAGAAAATCCTTTACTTTAACAGTTAATAAAAAATAATATTACAGATATAGACCTAATCTTAAAGGCGCTTTCCGCAGTTGTTTCAGCTGATGTGATCGTTAGGCTGTTTGAATGCAATGACATTCTATGTGCTTTAGGGAGTAGCCCATGTAGGCTATCATTTAATAGCCTAATACTAATTGTTTTCACATCATAGATATATTTAGATATATATTAGATTTATGTATCCTTTCATTTCAATTACATAACAAATTAAGTAATGCAAAATAGGACACATTGGTTAAAATTCTAAATCATAGAGGTTATATGATTTAAATTTGGGAGACTAAAATTGCCTGTAGTCGCAGAAACATGCACATACGACAAGAATACTGTTATGACTTTACTCCCGGCAACGCGCTACCAAGATTTAGCCATTCACATTTATCTAAACTAGTCATATTCTGACATTATCAACGAGCTGTCTTCCGGGGTTCAAAAACACGAAGCATGAGCCATGGTCAAAATGTCTGCTTATGTTGCCAACCGCACCCCCTTTTATGTGAACGCACACAAACTCCATGGAGTTAAGACCGACTTAACTAACACACATCTTAATCACCATTGTAGTACCGTTTAACACCCGTTCAACTTCAGCGAGTTTCCTTCTTAACCTTGAGTTAGATCAGAGTAGTTTAACTTCGTTCGTAGTATAGGCCCCAGGTCACTCTTTACTGTTTATGCTCAAACGTGACTCTTTCCTGTTTATATTTCTGCGTGCAGTTTGATTGCTCACCGTCCTGTGGCCCCCTAAAAGTTATTTCATTAACGTGAGGAAGAAGGTTACAGCGAACCACACATGCTATTTATGGGTTTGCTAATGTTATTTGAATCTGTTATGAAATATACTTAGGTAACAATACAAAGTAAATACTTCTTAAGGGGTGCCTCTGGTATTCTAAATTCATACGTTTTGGTTCTGGAGGAAATTATGGTTTGCTAAGCGCTCTATCTTTAATGATTGTGTTAGCTAGGTAAAGTTGGCATACTGGCTAGCTAACATCACACAGCAGTAGTGAACAAAACTTACTGTTTGCTCTGGTGATCTGGAATGTGACAAAGAGTACGGGAAATATATTGTTACTTTAAACTTAAACGTTAAATACTGACCATTTTGTGAAACGTAAACCACTTTTTGTCCGCTTTGAATGTGCATGGGCTTATTATTTTCAGCTGGGAAAGTAAGCCGTGAGTTCTGCGGTCTGTTGGTTGGCCTTTTGAGGCTGGAATAAATCAATTTAACAAATATTTATGTGATTGCGTCATGCAATCACATCCTGTTATCGGAAAGTCATATTATTATTATTATGTGATGCGTCAGTGATGACGCATTGCATCTTGTTACCGGTAAGTCATATTATTATGTGTGTTACAACCTCCCTTCCGTGATGGTAACGCTAGGAGTCCCCGGAGACTACCTGCGGGAAGGTTTTTGAATAAGATGGACCGTTCCATGATTGGTCCATCTACGGGTGACAGCTGATGGGTGATTGATGATGAGGGGGAGGGATCCAACGGAAAGCGGGCGGCAGATCTGAATGCAGGGAATAGCGAAGGGAAAAACAGAAGGGTAGACAAGACAGCACACATACACAATACAAATAATATGGACACCAAATATTGGTGGACGTAACAATGTGATTGCATCGTAAGACGCAATCATATACTGTTATTGTAAATTTTTATTATTATAATTATTATTATTAGCCCAATTTTGGCACCTAACTACAGCTGCAGTTTTGGGCATTTTGCTTCCCTTGCAAAGCCAAAATGTCCGTTGGTATGCAACGGACTGCGCTTGTACACAGCTAAGTAATCTGTTCACTAGTTATTTTTAATTGCCTCTTTTACACGCTTAATTTGCCCATAGACAATGAATGGGAAGAGAGAGAGCCTTGAGGGGAGCAAGCTGGAATGAAGGAGCAAGATGATACCCTTGTGTAGGCTGCCATCTAGTGACCGCATATGTAGGCTGCCATCTAGTGACCGCATAAAATGTATACATGTATATGTTATCCAACATTTACTGCGGTCACTAGATGGCAGTATACACAAGGGTATAATTCTTCTTCATCTACAATGTGATTAGTCTCGTCATACAGCTACGGTGTGAATGACGAAGAGAGAGAGAGAGTTAAGCAGAATAGGTTATTCAGAAAGCTTTTCATATCGCCCGAGTTAGTGTACGATGGACTCTCCGTAGCTCTACATCAAGCAAGTTCATCACAACTCCAGATTCCATCGGCATTTGGCATAAACCCACAACATGACACTGCGTAGTAAGTGTGAGTTAAGTTGTATTTGTTTAACGTTCTAAAATAATTCTGGTGACTTGAATTGGACACGGCACCGGATAATATATAATATAATATATTATAATATATAATATAGCATTCTGCAGCAGCGCCCCTATCCATCATAATTTGGAAAAGGAGTTAACATTATATCCATGGAGTCTAAAACGTTAGCTATTCTTAAAAAATACTAGACGAAACTGTGGGTTGATAACCTAGTAACTAGTAATATGACAGTTTCAAAGGCACCATTTAGCTTATATAGCTTGCTGCCAAATGAACTTCTTTATTAGTTTAATGTAGAGCCGTAACGTAGCATGATTGAAATGCCAAATGCAACATTTAAAAACCAATGTCAAAATTAAGACACTGGCTGAACACGGGCTAGTATTGTGGGCAAACAGGCACGCAGCACAGTTCAAACAAGCCTTGGCTTTACACTGAAGACAGTAGGCTACTGTTGATTGAATGTCTGACTGACTATCGGCATGCTTTTATCATCTTTGGAAGTTGAATGTGCTAGCTAGAATTCATTAACATAGTCGTTATTTACGTCAACCTTATTATTAAAGACACCTCGCTCTGCTTGGTTACATTTGGCATTTTTTACCGTGATCGATTTCTTTAATTGTTTTTTTTGGATTGACCTTTTCAATGTCAAAATGCAGAGACTGGCTGATAAGTTTCATTAAGAATATTTAAAATTTATTTAAATGGTGAAACAATCAGTATTAAACAAGCATTTACACTGAAGACAGTGGACTACTGCTGATTTAACGTCTGCAGCGCTGTCCGCTTAAAAGATTGCCAGAAGCCTTAAAACGAAGGTTGCGCTTCCGAGGGCGTAGGGCAGACAGGGGACGGTTGCAACACTTTTTGAATTTCTCTGTTACTCAGAGACTAATTGACACAGGCCAGCCAAACTTGTACATATTTAACTCATATCTGTCATCTAATTACCCATACGATCTAAAGATGACTACATATGACATATAGTTCACAATATTGCAACATATAAAAAAATACAATACATTTCATCAATTAACTTTAGCCTTTTGTCTCAATGAGCATAGTATTCTGAAAATATGTAATGTTTTACAATAATTGTATAGTAATATTGATCAAATAACGTTTGAGTTTTGTTTGTTAATGAGTAGTACAGAAGCCTACCTTCAGTCAATGTGCAGATGTTACAGATGCAGTCAAAAGCATTTCAAATGTTTATTTGGGTAAACTACCATTGGTGTATCACTTGATGTCATGGTATTTTGTTATCATGGAGTTTTTAACAGAGATTTGAGAAACTTAACTATCCATCTATCCTATTTTGTCCATACTTTTAAGCCCATATTTGGGGCATAATCTATTAATTAATTTGTTATACAATTATATTATACCAACCTGCCTACCTGAACACAAAGTGTTTGTTTCTTAAAAACTTCCATAAACAATGGGGATAAACCAATGCAAAAAGTGAATCACCACAATATGGCCTATATAATATTGGTGCCCCCTGATATTTCACCAGCTAGCCAATTAGTAAGATAGTAACGCATTTTTTTGGCCAGTTTTATGTATTATTTATTGTTTTTTAGCAATGCTGGTAAAATTATATGTGGGGAAAATTGGGGCGGAATAGCCAAAAGGCGTGTGCATTATGGTGCATAGGTGTAAGCTGTGACTGTGGTAATATTAGTAGTAGCCGCTGGTGACTCGCTAACTAGCAAGCTGACACACAGACCCATGGCTAGATAAGTGGAAAGCCTGGCTCATTTTGATAAGTCTCACTAATTTTAGTGAGAGATCCGTTCTATTACTGTGGCTTATACGAATCCCCGCTCAGTTACCAAGGTGATTTATACCATTAAACTAGCCTGCTCCGTAGTAGGCTTACTGTCAAGCTTAGCTTAGCTGTGTTACAAAGAATATCCAATAGGCAGAAACAAAATCCCAAAAGACAGTTCCGTCAAATGTCTTTTCTCGCTCGCTTCACTTTTGTCACATACCGTATATCTGTGTTTGGAAACATACGTAGGTTCAGACCTTTTTCTCACAATGTGGCCAAGCATGAATATAAGCGTTTGCGTCCATTTCACTTTTACATTTCCTATGTTTGCAATAACCTTGCCAAATTAAACATAGGCCTAAAAAATTTAATGCTCAAATGACAAATCAATGTTCATTTTGGCATTCCATTTCCTAATTGTAATTACATTATTTGGGACAGAAATCTATCTGAAACACAATGTGACATTGAAAATGACATTTCTTTCTCACCATATTTAAAAAAATATTATTTACAGACCTTTTATGTTTTTTTCGTTGGTGCAATAGAGATGGACAGGAGATGTCATACAACACGCGGCTTACTGCTGATAAGAACTGGCCTTCTATGACACGGGCTCTTTGTCTGGTGGGCTACCAGGGAGCCCTTAGCTAATAAACATGAATCAGATATTCTATTGTTGCGCCTGCTGATATAGCCTTAGTCTCATCATAACGATCTCAATGTTAATTTATATTAAAAAGTAGGCTACTAAATTACGCATTTAATCTGTCTGCAATTTATGGCCAAGCAATTTCCCTCGCCTTGTTAATCACAGCAGTAATGCCCTTTTGGTGATACATTGTTAGCGCCGAGTTTCATTGACGTATTTCTCTCCCAAGAATAACACCGCTGTTTCTGGTTTTTGCGACATCTTATCTGCTTTTTGACAATCGGTTGTTCCGGGCAGCTTATGTTCTCCGTGCGCGCACACAATGCCAGCTTGTACAATCCTGGCTTGAGTTAACGTTGACTGGAGATGGCTGAATTGTGTTCATGGAACGACTTGAGGCTTAAGTGAAAGTTGACGTTTGTTCAAGCCAGGCTTTTTCTATTAGGCGCCGATTTCATTAGCTTGGTTGATGGAATACTGCCCTGGTCTCTAGCTAGCTGTCGTCATATATTTTACCCAGTGTGTTGTTGTTAAATGTAAAGTTTATAAATACCCAGTAAACTATAATTACATTTGTGTGACAAATTAACTAATTGTAAACTTAATACAATTTAACTTCAATTACGAGACTTGATTTACAAGAAAGGGGTTACTTTCTACACAAACTTCCAATATATCCGCTCTTCAGGTTGATTTTAATATAGGGCTACTCTAGTCTAGCCGAATCGTCACGAGACTCAGGTTACGTCCCAATACCCATACTAGCATACTATATAGTAAGCCCGAAAAATGCTATAAATTTCAGAATGTCAAATGCTATAAAATTCAGGAAGCCAAAAATACCTGGATGTCTTACTACATCCGGTCGCCATTTGACAGTATGCTAGCCAGCATACTTTTCTGGCTTTTCTGACCACAATGCTCTGCGATGCGGAGGATTCATCACATCGACTCTCACCACTGATTGAGTACCAACAATTTTCTAATTTGGCACTACAGACTACAACAGATGTTATGACGAAGTAGTTTATCTCAATTGTATGCCTACTTTATGCAATAGTATGCTACGTACTTTGTAAGGGCAGCTGCAGTACTTACAAAAAGAAAAAAGTAGTATGCGGTAGCAGTAGCTTAGAGGCTCAAACAGCAAAGCAAAATGGTAGGACCCACTTTAGGGCGTATATTATTGTAATTGTATTACAACCTTTGTTCAGGCACAGCAGGAGAAAGCCTAATTTCATTTTCACTCTAAAAATAAATTAGTAAATGCATTTTTAGAACCCTCCAACCTTTAATTTTGTCTTCCTTCGGGGGGAGAGGGGTTGAACTTAACCCTGACCCCGCATGGTGAAACGTGACCTTTAAAAAACAGCCCTGATGGAGAAGGTACCATCAACAATACATCAGCCATAATCACCATAGCATATTATATGGAGGTTGGAAGTCTGTTGGTGGAGCCACCAAGGTAATTATCAACTTTTCCTCGCATAACTCTCTGTAAATGTTAGCTGGACCTTGAAAAAGTCAGTGTAACTATAGTCTCTGGAAGGCAGAGCCCAATTCAGACAGACAGGAAGGCTATTCATCGGTACAGACTCTCAAGTAGAACAAATCAGACAAAGGTGTTTGATATTATTAATTTATATATTGAAGGGAAAGGTTGGCTTTAGAAGCTTTCCGGTGAAGTGATTTGATTTGAAAACCAAGCCGGTAGTATACAAGCTAATTTCGCTGGCTTTTATTTCTTAGTCTGATAATACTAGGTATTAGCCCTAAAAAAATGAGTCTGTTGATAAAGTTTCTAAGGGATTCTGTTGAATGAGCCAAAGTTAGCTATATGTGAATCAGACAGGGAAACACCTTCAGCCAAAATGTCTATCAAGGGTTTCTCCCCCATTCATGTGGTTTACATTGTTCACTC
This sequence comes from Galaxias olidus, assembly GCA_026901105.3. Lineage (NCBI taxonomy): Eukaryota > Metazoa > Chordata > Actinopteri > Galaxiiformes > Galaxiidae > Galaxias > Galaxias olidus. Next base: position 21,628 of record JAPMUY010004747.1, read on the forward strand.
AAAAGCACTTCCTTTGCAACACTTTTTCTTGTCAACTATTGTGAGCGTGTTCCTTCTAGCCCGCTGTAGTTTAGCGGACAGTAAACAGCCAACAGAATGTTCGATTCGGTGCCACAGCCGGTAACCTCCACCAAGGACTTAAACGGGTGTGTCTTGTAAAGGCAAAGAGGCCCGCAGCCACGGATGATCCCCAATAAACTGAGCCCCTGTAAAGGAGAGCATGTCTCAATGTTTATAGTGAGGGGGGATAGGAGAACAGTGGGCTCATCTCCACCCTTGCCCTCTCTGGTACCCTTTACAGAAAACCTGTTCGGCAAACAGTTTCACGGATGACTGCTAATCCATATTCCGTCGAGGGAAGCGATGTGATTTCACCGTTGATTACCTCGGGTGTTCAGTGCGATTGGTTTAATGTTGAATAAATATAGTGAACTGCCGAACAGAATGATAAGTGCAACCATGGGTTCACGGCATGGTAAACAATACGTGGATTATAAAGGCTGGAATCATCAATGAGGGGGATAAGCCATCAGTGTTTCTAATAATCCACACATAACTTTGGCATTTGTGTTTAGCAAGGTCAGTGCTAAATGTTGAGTGAAACTCCTCCAAAGTGCTGATGTTTGGCTCCTCCTCTACCAAACCACACAGATACTTTCAGAGCACGTAATTATGTTCAGAAACCAGGCGGGGATTTATGTGATAGTGATCAGCTGCCTTTAATTCCCCAGTAATTTTAAACCCTTAATGCATCCACTGGCCATATCACCTCTGCGGGATGTTTCATTAGTACAACTCTTGAGTCAACGCTACACACTTTGGATGGCATTACTTTTCCTCTGGGCCATACCTAGCTGGGTACTAAAAGGCCCATTCCTTCTGGCTGACTCTGGGACAGTGACAGGGCAACCCGACTCCAGGGCCAGGGGTCAGAGGATCCAGTGCCAAAACAACAAGTACAAAAGGTATCAGATTGCCCCGGAGTGGTCTTGTCATCATGAGATACCTACTCCTGGACTCAGACATTACTCCCAAACAATGATGCCCCTGTTAGGCAAAGGAGACCTGACTAGTTCACCTCAGACATTACTCCCAAACAATGATGCCCCTGATAGGCAAAGGAGACCCGAGGGAAGGAGAATGGGGGAGAGAAAAACACACGTATTCACACGGCTGCTGTTCTCATCAGTATAAACACATTAAAACTAGGCACCATTTTGCTTTTAGCTGGGTTATTGCATTAGGTATGCACTTGTTCAATGAACCGATGCATACTTTTCATTGTTTCCCCTAGTTAATGACAATGCATTTGCGCAGGTGTTAAAAGAATGCTTTGTGATGGAAAGAAAGATAGGGGAAGAGACTTCTCTCAGTCAAACCAGTCGGCTATTATTAGACTACATCAGACTGCTTGCAAAATAAACATGCGAGATAATGTGGTCGACGGTCTGAGTGTGAGTGTGAATGTTGTGTACACCCCAATTGCCCTCAGATGTTTTGAATAGCCCAATTCATTTAAAAGGCACCGATCCAAAGTAAAGCAATTTCACTCACTCATCAGCATGTACGGGAATCTCATTGGGGAGTCAAGGTTTGTTTAATGAACACCTTTGAAGATTAAAACAATTTAAAAGCTCCATATATTGAAAAGGATCATATGGATTATTGAGTTTTTTAATTTAGGATTACTTGAATCTGTTTGTAATAATATTTGCTGTCATCAGTGTTTGTGTAGCATGTGTAAGTCTGTCCACGTTCCATTTGACTGTATGTGGGCTTATGCCTGCCTCTTACTGTGTGCCTATTTCTCTGTGTAACAGCGGCTCAGTGCCCTGCTGACCATCCATTCTGTCAGTGTTAATTATCCCTGTCACCCTCAGCAGCCAACCTTTATGTAGAAGTTCATTAGTCAAAAGCACACAATGGCAGCCTTCCACACACAGACCGATGTCTCAGCCCAGGTAGGGAGGGAGACTTTGATGGCCCACACAAACAGACACTCACCAACGCACAGCCACCCAGACGCAGCCCTCTCCGGCCCCTTGCTGTACATCTACACATTGACATAAATACAGTGACCACTTGGAGCGAAACCATTAAACCCATCTTTGCTTTGACTTTTCACCCAGTCAATAACTGTGAAAAGATCTCAAAAGCAGAATCCAATACAGGATGTGTCTATCTAACGTCCACATAATGGCCTCCATTAGCAGGGCCATAAAAAAAGCCTGGCACTGGAAGTCTTGAGTGTTTTTGCGGTTGGATGCGTCATGGATATTTCACCAAATAGAGTAGGGAAGTGCAGCTTTTATGCATCTAGACGAGGCTAGAGTTGTTCTGCCACCACACGTTCAACACAGTGCAGCAAAATACATCTTGAAAGGGGACGGCATGAATTATTGTAATGCAAAAAGCATGAATGAGTTTAGGACATTTGTTGTGTGCATGTAGGGCATACGTTGATATTCCAGCCCTCTTGACGCAAACATATTTTTTGGTGTCCGTGTGCGACAATGCCTAAATCTCTGCCTAAACTGCTCTGACATTTCTGATTTAAAGCCAAAATCTCTAGTGGTTATCAAGCGCAGCCACTGGCATTAAAGCTTCTCTATTGACTGCAACTCAAATTTGCATATTTTTAAAAACCCAGACATCTGTTAAATTGAATGTCACTTATGCCACCTTAAACCCTAAAATAATTCACAAATTTGGATCCTGCTCTTCAATTCTCTTTATGGGATACTGTGATGTTCAGGGCACAGACACCGTGGTTTCAGGTTGGCAACACCCGTTTTATTCAATGACACACACACACACACACACACACACACACACAGAGCTGTTGTTATTGTGTTGCTGCTGCTCCCATCGGAGTGAGAGAGTAGAATCCAGTGTGGTGTAAAATTTTGCAGTGATAAGCTGGTCCAGGAGTTTGTTGACCTGCCGCGGCATCGGGTATGCATCCAACTTAAAACCCTCATTCACCCTACAGTAATCCACACAGCCGAATAGGCCCATCATGCTTCACCACCAGGACGATGGGGCTGTTCCAGGCACTACATGACTCTTTTATTGCATTCATTTTTAGCATAGCCTTGAGCTCTCGCCTTAAAATTAATCTCTTGTGAGCAGGCAGTCTATAGAGACGCATACACAATCGTTTTAGGAATTCCCATGGGAGACGACCGTAAACAGTGCCTGTGCAATGCTTTTTACAGAAATGTTGCGCAATGGCACTGCCTCTGGGTACCGGGTGCATAATCAATAATCAAACCTATAGCCCTGCCCGATAATATCCATGCCAATTCTTTCGAATGGCACTTCAATCAGCAGAAGTGGACACAACCAGGCTTTTAGAACTGGCATTCCGGGCAGGATGCACACCGTTTGCATACTACTGTCCTTATCCCAAGCCAATTGAAACAGGCCATTTACCGATCTAGTATCTTAGCAAATCCCAGGTGGCTGGCCATTGGGCTGTAATGAGACGCCTGAAATACCTCTTACCTCTTCTGCTTTCTGGTACCAACAATTGTAACACTTCTTCCTGCCTCTGAGGGTCACTACTCAATCTACAACCTGTCCCTAATCAATGAAAAATACAGGTAAGATGGCGTCGCTTTTGGCCGTACCAGCACGTCATACATTTTTGTCACTTGGCTGAGGGCGAGGCATAGTATGGCATCACAAGACTCCTCGAGAGGGAAATACTCCATTGGGGAGAACACCAGTAAGGGAACCTCCAACAAAGACCCCCCCCGCCTCACATATCCCTGCCTGTAGTGAACACAAACCCACATCTTCCCCTGACACTAATCTATCAAACCCAATCTGTTTCTATGCCCCGGGGGTGTGAAAGGTGGTAGCTAACCGGCAGCCTTAATTCAGTTCTTTCCCCCCCATAACGAATTTTGATAGGGACTACGAACATTCTCCGGCACACTAGCATGCTACTTCGTGTAGGTTAAAACATTACATGAGAGATGAGTTCTGATTGGATCAAGCTTCTCAAACATCCTTCCTTAACATTTTCGTTTAGTTTTTATTCGTTGACTAAAAGCATCAATACATTTCGTCATAGTTTTTGTCATCATGAATTAGTTTTTATTTTGTTATCGTTTCGTCTTTGAAAAAAGTGTTAGTCAACAAAACTAACACTGGTTCATCGGGGTTCAGTCCAAGCCGGTCCCGGATTGCCTTGGTCACAGCCCCATAGTTGGCTGCCTCCAATGCCGGCAGGCTGTGGGCGGCCAGCTGGGCCTCCCCCGTGAGAAGGGGAAGCAGGTGGCAGTAGTGATGTGTCGTTCATGAACGATTTGTTCATTTTGACTCGGGTATAACAAGTAGTATCAGAGTGATTCGTTCATTTTGATCGCGCATGTGCAACAACAGCTGTGTTCGAGTCAATTTTGTTCAGCACAGGCTCAGTAAAGGAAAGAGAAAAGAGTAGTTCACTCCTCCACTGGGTCTTCGGGTCTGAGTCGTTCGTTACATTTTCACTTGATAGATAGGCTCGGCATAGAATAGAGAAATGTTAAGTTCGCCATGGTTATGTAGTTACGATTACGCCATAGTTACATCAAAGTCACTTTGATAATTAAGTCCCCTAAAAGAAGTTGCAATGTGATGCATTGTATTTAGCCAAAAGATCTTGATATTGACCATTGATGTAATATTGATATAGATGAAGCCTATTTATTTATTATCAGGTTGTCCTTGTTAATTTTCTGCACTTAGCAAAAACGTGCTGTATGCACACCCTTACACACTCTACTAAATAAAATATGTTAAATACAAATAAATTAAGTAAAATCACACCATACAGCCAAATAACAATCACACTCGCTAAGCCTAGCAGAGCAGTCACGTGAAAAGTGAACGAAAGACAGGACGGGAAACAGAAATGACTAGTTCACCCCACAAATGGGCCTGAGTCGTTCGTTCAGTTTTCACGTGACAGCCGCATAGGCACAATAGGCCTATAGGAAAGAGAAAAGAGCAGTTCACCCCTGAACTGGATCTTCTGGTCTGAGCTGTTCGTTCACTGGTCACGTGATAGCTGCATAGGCATTAGAGATCTGGAGACTAATAAATAAATAAATTAGTAGTTCACCCTATGGGTTTGAGAGTCTTTCGTTCACTTGTAACGTGACTGCTTCATGCTTAAGTTATGACGACGTTCTTAAGTGATCGTTATTGATTTTTGGATTATTACACCTAAGTTTAAATGCATTAACTCCCCCGTCCAGTTCGTTTCACTGAACAAGAGTTAAAGAACCAAGTCACTAAAATGATCCAATCTTCCCATCACTAGGTGGCAAGCCCATTCTCCCTCTGACCACCCACATGTCTGGGCTGTTCTCTCAAAGGCAGTGGGGTCGTCCACCTCCACATTTTGTGCAGATGGAGGTGCAGCTGCCAGTGCGAGTCTCCTGTTGCTCTGTTGTCCAGAAGCCAGAAAAGCATCTCCCAGTTCTCCACCTGGGTCTGCTGGAGCTGGAGACCAATCTCGAGCTGACACCTCCTTGGTCATGGCACTGTCCTGATCTGTGCCCAACGTTGGGCACCAGTTATGAAGTTCAGGGCACAGACACCGTGGTTTCAGATTTGGAACCCCTTTTATTCAACGTCCCACCAAAACACACACACACACACACACACACACACACACACACACACACACACTCAGCTGCGCTGCTGTTGCTTGTATTGTCACTGCTGTAGCCATTTATTAGCCCCGCATGCTCTGCAGCTCTCGCTCTGAAACAAAGCCGACACCCATAAATAGCATTCCTCCAACTAATCACCAGATTGAACTCACCTGATTCAACTTGGTGATCTGTTAGAGGAATGCCTCACCACAACGGTCCAGCAGCCCCCTCTACTGGACAGATGCTGTTACAACCCTTACAGATACATTTTTATGCTTTTTAAAAGGTGGCTCTTTCAGACTTAGATTGACTTGCACATCAACTGAATTACAGCACAAGTTATTTAGTTTTTATGTGATGCGTTAGTAGATGCACATATCTTGTTAGCCCAAAGTCATATTATTCTTATTATTATTAGGCCTATTTGTGGCGCCTTAACTATGCCCGCAGTTTTGACCCAATCGATTCCGATCCAGTGAAAACATGTCTTGGGCAATTGCAGTCCAGTGCGCTAACATACAGCTAAGTAATCGCATTGGCGTGTCTAAGGGGGGGGGCCCAATCTGAAACCTGATTGCAAATGCAAACCCACTCACGTGACTAACAGCATTAACAGTGCAGTGACCAACATATCACAATAATTCTGTAAGGTATGGCCGATTGTTTATTACAAAGATTGTATCACGCAAAAAAAGGACACAAGGTTAGCTTTGCATTGTGTTGGTAACGAGTCTTTCCGACTGGCTAGCTAGGTAACGTTAGCTAGCTATCTCTGCCAGTAAGTGTGCTGCATGTGAAAGCAGCTTTTCCGCTCATGCTGGACTGTCGGCCGAGTAACCTGGGTGTTCTCAGTTTTGAGACATCATTGCTCACCGTTAAGCCTTCTGGAGGTGTCGTGGGCTCAAATTAACTAAACATCCGGGATGGAGGGTGCCCACTTGAAAACCCCAATGACATATCTGCTCTCAACCCAAGTCCATTCTATAATATTGTCTTTTGAAGTGCTCCTGTTGGAGTATGGATATTATAACATCCTATCCTGTGTATATTGAAAAAAATCATGAACCCTCCCCAGTTGATAACTTATATTAAGATAATTATTATTTGTATTTTCTGAAATTATGCATTTGCATACATTTCCAGAACAAGATCTGAAGATTGGGTAAAGCCAGGTTAAAAGTTATTGTTTAATTTCGTTGACATATTATATACAAAAAGGCTTTTACAAAATAATATTTGGACATGTCTTTATCACTCCATAAATCTAAAAAATACTGTCAACAGCCATGAAAAATGCTTTTCGACATGTTTAAGGGATAACGTGTAAATTAGGCTATAAACGATATATGAACAAACTCTTCTGTAAAAGCCTTCAGAAAATAGATAGTAATACAACTGGAACGCTTTCAGAAACCGGCAAATGAGATAGTGTGTTTAGGTTTAAACACCCCTTTGTACTTTCATGATTGGTGAAAGGAAAGGAAATTACCATATTTAGATTTGATAACATTGTGCTCCAGGAAATGAGCTTTACAGAGTTGTGCTACACTATTTTGGTTTGTTAAACTATGTTGAACTAAAACGTCACACAAAAACGCTAACACTTGATAAAGTTACGATACATTTGTGGAGGCAAGTCCACAAAATACTGTATAAGACACGTATTTTAGTTTAATATTTGTACAATATCAGTGTTATACATTTATACAATACATGCTATAGAGGCAAAATAGCATTATACAAACATGCTATAGCAGCAAAATAACAAAAATTCTGAAAATTTAGTGGATCTCAGAACCCTTATATTTGCCTACCATGCCTTGTCTTAAGGAAGTAACGCTTGCCGTGGTGCTTAATTAATTTATTCTGAGCTTCTGACTGGAATATAAGTTTGAGTTTCTCTGCCCCCCTTTCACTTGGCCTGTGTCCCTCTTGGCCCTCCCACTTAAAATGTCCTGTACACGCCACTGGGTGATTGGTTCACGTGTTATATTTTAATTATTTTTAATAACTGGGAGAGGTTTTGACTGGGAGGGTTTTCACGGGCATATACCGCCATCTAGCATCGATGTTATGTATTTGCATGTTGTTACGTTTGTACTGACTGTCTTGGTTATTATGCCAAACACCAGTTGTTAACTGCATCAATGACTCCATCTCGTTATTTGACATCGAAACATGGTGTCAGAAGTGGGAAAGCAAAATCATAAATAAGAAAACATTGTGCTCACAGTTCAGGTCATCTGCACGAATGCGCCTGTGAGTATATTATTGCGGCACCGTATTGTTTTTCCATAGTGAGTTAACAAGGTTCCAGTTAGCATTTGCCATGGATTCACGCTTCTGCAATGAAGGACATTATTGGAGACTGGAGCACAAACTGGGAAATTCACGGCTAGGAATAGGACATTTTTGACAATATGTGGATGGCTGTTCATGAGCCTCATGGTGAGGAATATAAAGGTTCTGTCTTCATTAGGACAATAAGGTTGGTTTACAAGCCTTTGCTTTGGTAACAATTTGTTACTTGTTGTTTGTTTGTAACTGACAGTGTAAGTATTTGAGAATAGCACAGGCGATTTTTCAAGGGAAGGTAACTTATACCTGTGATATAACACTTTGTCACCTAATTGGCATAATTATTTTGTCACAAATTCTTATTTTATAACAGTAGAAATTTCGGAAAAAGGTGCGCTATAAAACGGCTAACGTTAATGCAGACCTGCTGCAGTCACGTTTGATAATGAATCTACCATGATGTCTCACACTCACTATTTGCAGTTGCAAGCCTTTGGTGACAATTTGTTCACTGTAGGGATGTGGTAAAAGCACACTTCTGTATAGCCTGTATTGTGGTAAATTTCTGTATTATAAGGACTGATGATCCTCCTAAACGTTAAGAAAATTATTTAATCATTTAAAAAATGTTACGCAAAATGTTGAATGACCTTCAGTTTGCAGGGCTTTCAATAAGCGCCGTGGCGGGCTTCCAGCCAAACAACAGCCGACTGATACTCTCATACAGCCTGCTACTTTAATATATAATGTGTTGATTAATAAGTTGGTTTTGCTATGAGTGTACACTTATGACTGCTTGCTTCAAAATAATGCGAGCATGCTGATATAGAAACGTGCCTATGAACGAACTTTAGCTAGTAACCGTGGTCAGGGCAGATCGATATTGTCTTGCTTGACCAGAGCCAAGACAATCTTCTGCCACAGCAAGGTAACGAGCAAAACCTGGTCTGGATTTTCTAAGAGCTGGCTATTGTCACGCAATGAAAGCGGAATGGATTAATTTGGCGATTGTCGATCAGCCAAAAATTGGCATAGGTTTATTTGATTAATTTAAGGGCTTGATAAACCTTTAGAAAGTGTAGGTGTCAGTATATAAACTAATATTAAAAATAAGGTCTAATGACTCTTAATCACAAAACTAATGATCAGTCAGAAATTGGTGTTTTTGAATACAAATAGACTACTAATAGTTATTCACATAAAAAACGCACAAGAAGCCTAACTCTCCTTTAGGAAAATTGCAGAAAATATTATGGGATGTTTGAGGTACAATCAAAAATGCTTAACGAAGCATCTTTTCAGCTTTTATGTTACAAACACCGTTCCAACTGCATATCGCTCAGCTTGGCCCGCTTGGTCAAATATCATATTGATACATCCCATAATTTTGAAGTTTTTTTACAGTTTTAATGCTCTCTCCCATAGACTTACAGTCAAGTTGTAGATCAGTGACCGTTTATAGTACAGACAGGATTGAGGTATGTATGTACATACTCAGGAGAGCATACTGTTCAAAGTTGCAAAGTTTCATCTTGATATCATTTATACTTTTTGACTTCTGAAATGCATAGGGGTCTATGGAGCCTCATTGACTTCCATTCAAAATGTAACTCAATGACTGTTAATGCTATAGACTTAAGATCAAGGTATCTAAATACTCAGTACAGTATACGGATTAAAGTTGTACAGTCATTGAGCTACAATGTGCGTGTGTGTTTGTACATACATACACACTACATACATTTTATTATATTATAATACATTTATTATATATTAATATACATATAAAATATATATATATATATATATATATATATATATATATTATATATATATATATATTTGAGGTTTAAAAATACGTTATAGTACATAATGGGCTTCCTTGACTTCCAGTCTAATTGCATACGGTTTCATACAGTTACATACTGTATATAAGGCTACATTAAACATACAGAATACAAATGTTATTGTTTTTAATAATTTACATTCATACAGTATTAAATGTAACATCATAAGTCAATCTTTATAGCATACAGCACATGCGTTGTGCACACACAACATTTTCTTCAGAAAATGTCATACCATCTAGTTACATGTTAAGTTATATTTTAATGGACCCAGCATGGCACATGCACACTCACCTCTGCGTCCTTATATACTATAATATACACAGATGTGGTGGAAATCTCAGAACTCCAACCTATAGACTTGTCAACCTTAATGAGAATCATAAACATACACAAGAGAATAATGATATTCATAGATTTAATACACAAAGAGAAAGCTTAATTACAACCAAAAAGACAAATTACTTGCTCACACACATAGGACACACAGACCGACTTCAGTTGAATTGGCAGTGACTGAACAGGGCACTGATAGGAGGATGGAGCATGTTTTTTGATGGTGGGAGGAAACCCACACAAACACAGGGAGAACATGCAAACTCCACACAGAAAGGCCCTTGGGTCAACTGCGGTTTAAACCAAGGACTTTCTTGCTGTGAGGCAACAGTGCTAATCACTGAGCAACCGTGCTGCCCAAATAAGCCCAAGTAATATGCAGGGGGGTCTAGGTGTCTTTCTGTTGACGCAGGAACAATCTTGAAAAAAGGAGAGAAAATATGTGAGCTGTGAGAACCATTTGTGTAAGGAGAGAGAGGGAGGGAATAGAGGGAGAGAGATTCAGGAAGGAGGATAGTGTGTGGATAGGAGACAGAAGTAAAGAACACTAACATGTACCGCTCTCTTCAACCTCCAGCACGATCTGCAGCCAGGTTAAACCCACCGGATGCAGTGTTTATTGACCTGCTCTTGGGCTGCACTCTTGCACAGTGAGGACCTTTGTACAGCACCTGAGGCCAAAACATCAACATTCCAGCTGAATATTAACAGAGAATTATACTTGCTTCATGAGGTAGATCGGCATCTTTCTAAGATAAAGAGCACTTACGGATAATGAGGGCGTAAAATTTTAAATTAGAGAATGAGTTTGTTGTTGGCCCCTTTCCAATTAATGTTTTTTGTGGCACTATCAGCAAAGATGTGAGAAAGGATGTTCAGGTTACTTTCCTGGTGTCTTGACCCCCAAGTGAGGCCAGAAACTTGAATCTGTTGGACATAAAAAAAAAACTCAAATTAAGACCAGGACTCCCACTAATCATTTCACAAGATATTTTAGGTGACAACATATCCATAATTAATATTCTTTTAAAATCGATGTGCAATCATTACAAAAACTATCTACAAGTGATTTTTCCTTTATTTTGAATATTTGAATCATGAAATGAAAACTGTAGCACTTTACTCACCATTTTGTTGTTCATTTACAGTAGCTAGCCAGGTAAACCAAAAGCATTCAATTATACTTGTACCTAAATTGCCATGATGGTATATACAGTTGAGGCCAAAGGTTTACATACACCTAGGCTAAAGATATTCTGGCAAAGTATTGTGAGAAGCTTGTGGAAGGCAACCCCAAGCATTTGATTCAAGTTAGGCAATTAAAAGGCAATGCCACCAAATACTATCAAAGTGTATGTAAACTTTTGAATTCTGATATAGTGCTGTCTCTAATTGATTGTTTAATATGACCTCTGATGTGAACAAAGTAGGTGCCCTAATTGACTTGGCAAAAATAAATGGATGGTAACATGAAGTATTGTGGAGTTGTGAAAAGATGAGTTGAAATATCTTTAGCCTAGGTGTATGTAAACCTTTGGCCTCAACTGTTTATACCATCATGGCAATTTAGGTACAAGTATAATGTAATGCTTTTGGTTTACCTGGCTAGCTACTGTAAATGAACAACAAAATGGTGAGTCAACTGTATACACTGATACCACTGCATGAGTGCATTGTGCCTTGAAATATGGCATGATATAAAATGAATACAGGCATACAAAAATTTCTTTGGCCTGCTGAATTGGTGGGATCACCCAGCCAAGCATCAAACTCCCTAACCTCTTCTAAGCTATCCATGTGGAACTGGACCTCTTCAGGCATCTCCAGAGAAGCCAGTCCTCCCTCCAGGGCATCCATTTTAGCTGCTAGAGCGTTAATACGCTGGCATCTGAAGTACCACTTCTGGACTAATTGCAGTTTATGGAGGAGTTTGTGGGGGAGACCG
>JAPMUY010004751.1:7500-10000 GCA_026901105.3 Galaxias olidus
ACGACACAGATATTTCCATTAATACCCCACTAATTAAACCACGATCACACGACGGGTTAAAAAGGCTTTCTCCAGATGGCCTTCCCGGGAAAACACGTCTCCTGTTCCTAACACGACATCGCTCTCCCGTCGCCACGCCGCTAACCAGGAAGTGACCCCTTACCTCTCTGCAGTGCGTGGCCATCCCTCTCTGCTGCATCCTCTGGATCAGGTGGGCGTGTCCCGTCGCCCCCGACGACACGGGGGCCGGGGCCTGCTGCATCCCGGGGTTGCCGCGGTAACCCGCCAACTTCTGCTGATGCTGCTGCTGATGCTGCTGCTGTTGTTGTTGTTGTTGTTGCTGCTGTTGTTGTTGACTCGTCGGGTCGGGGAGGTCAAAGTGCCGCAGGGGCTTGGTGTGGTTGAACAGGTAAGGGGGCGTGGCCTCCGGGTGGGGCGGGCCTTGTTTGGACATGGAGGTGGGCAGGTGAGCGTTGGTATGCAAGTGCTGCTGCTGCTGCTGCTGCTGCTGCTGCTGCTGATGCTGATGTTGTTGTTGTTGTTGTTGTTGCATGAGGAGTTTCAGACTGCTGGGCTGCGGCGCCGTCATGGCCTTGTACAGCTGACTGGACATGGCGGAGGGCGGCGGGACCGACCCGCTCTGGCTGCCGTACGGGTGGGCCTGGCCCGGGCTGGGACCCTGCTGCTGCTGGGACTGGAGAGACGCGTGCTGCTGCTGCTGCTGCTGCGGTGGCTTGTCCATGCGGTAAGGGGGCGACGGCCTGGTGCCGCCCGACGACGGAGGCCCTCCGCTGGGCATGTACCCGGCCGGGGGTCCCTGCCCGGAGCCGGGGGTGGAGGAGGAGGGGTTGACTGCCCCCGGGTGGAGGCTGCTCTGCGGGCTAAAGGGGGGCTGGGACTGGGCCATGGCGGGGCTGGCTAGCTGCTTCTCCGGCGGGTGGTACGGGGGTGAGGGGCCCTGGCTCTGTGGGGCCGGAGGAGCCGGAGTCAAGCTGGACAGGGAGAGGGACCCCTGGGGGCTCTGGATGCTCCCCGCCGGACTGAACGCCTGCTGGTGGAGAGGGGAGGTGTTGGGCAGCTTCTGCCCGCCCCAGGGCGAGCCCTGCTGGGGGTGGGAGACCAGCGAGGCCTGGGGCTGAGGCTGGCCCTGGCTCGGGGCGCCGGTGGCGGACGAAGAGGAGGAGGAGGAGGAGGAGAGGTGCTTGCTGGAGGCCATCTGCTGGAGCTGCTGCGCCCGCGAGACTTCGTGCCAGCTCGGGGCGGCGGGGCGCGAGGAGAGAGCGGCCGACAGCATCGGGGAGCGCGCCTGGGTCTGGGAGGAAGAGGAGGAGGAGGAGGAGGAGAGCGGCGAGGCGGAGAGGGGCGACTGGATGGGCTTGGAGGGGTGGGGGAGGGAGTAAGGCGCGCCGGCCTGGCTCGGGCCCAGCTGCGGGGAGCCGGGGAAGCCCGGGGAGCGGGTGAGGTGGCTCTCCAGCTGGGAGGTGTGCCTCTGGGGGGAGCGCTTGGGCGCGCAGCCCTCCTCCGGGTGGACGAAGCCGGCCGGCGGGTGGGCGTCCTCCTTGGCGCCCAGGATCCTGTCCAGGTCCAGCTCGGGCAGGGACGGGTCGGGGTTCTTGGTGAGCTCGTCCAGGATGTCCTGGAGCTCCTGCTCCACGGAGGACGGCGCGGAGATGGGGGCGCCGCCGTTGGGGTGGTACACGCCCATGCCTCCGTGGCCCACGCTGCCCGGCGTGCCGGCCCCAGACCCAGGGCTGGCTTTGGGCTGGAGGGAGTAGGGAGAGCCCAGGCCGGTGTTGCTGTTGGTGGTGGAGCCGTTCCCCTGCCCTGGTACCTGGTGGGCGACACAAACCCCCACAGCGCCGTGAGAAAAGGATCTCATTCAGTTACACACCATAGAGATGAACGGCTAGATGACTACATGGGTTCATAGGTTTATTTCAGTATCTTCAACATGCATGCGGGGGTGATTGTGACACTACAAACAACTGATGAGGAGGTTTGAAATAGGCACACTCTGTGAACGCTGTGTGTGACGAAGAGGAGGGAGACACGTTCCAACCTGATCAGACGATGCACAACACATTGCTTAACCACATTCAACACACACGATGCCATTCTATCCAAAGTCCATTTTTAACTGCACGAAAGAATGTGGAAAACCAAAACACGGGATAGACTATTAATAGTCAAAATGGACACGTTTGTAAGAGATTCAGTTGTTTTTTACCTGGCTGGGGGAGTAGGAGCTGGGTGAGTAGCCGCTACCCAGGGAAAGAGTGACGTCGTCCAGGCAGAGCCTCTTGGCGCCGGGCCCCTGGGTCATGGAGCTTTCCGAGGACATGGATCCGTTTACAGGGGCGTCGCCAGGGCCTGCGGGGACATGGCCGGGTCGTTGGGGGGCACCTTCACTTCCTGACAGCCTCCGTTTCAACGATCCAGGTAACTGAAGGAGAAAGAAACAAAAAAGCGGGAAACACAACATCAATATCAAACCTCACAG
>JAPMUY010004751.1:20000-22500 GCA_026901105.3 Galaxias olidus
TGTATTCATTTCACACTTGTCAGCTGCGAGGGGGGAATCGATACGTATAAAGAAAGCAATGAAGAAAGACAGACAATATACAAAAGAGGGAGCAGGGGAGAGGGGGAGAGGGAGGGGGAGAGAGGGGGAGAGAGGGGGAGGGAGGGAAGATTGATAGGAGAGGTAGCGGTGCTGGGCAGACGCGCTGGAATTGTTTCTCGAAAGCGACACACACACACACACACACACATACAATTACACACACAGAGCCAATTGCTTACACACAAACACACACAAGCACACACACACACACACACGCACGCACGCACGCACACACACACACACACACACACACACACACACACACACACACAAGGCTGGGAGGGCTGTATAATTTGTGTTGCCATGCAGATCAACATCTACTGTATTAAATTATAAAGTACATACAATAGGCATGGCTATTTATGGAGTGTGTGTGTGTGTGTGTGTGTGTGTGTGTGTGTGTGTGTCCATTTAAACTCACTAGAGCTACTAAAAGCAAATACCGCTAACCATTAGCTGGTAGGTCATGTTCGAGCGTGTGTAAGTGTGTGTATGCCCGTATGTGTGTGTGTGTGTGTGTGTGTGTGTGTGTCCAGCTGCTTTACAGTAACTCTTCCCCTGAGGCCGCCTCTTTCCGCCTTAGAGACAAGACAAGGAAAAACAGACCGGCCCCTATCCCTCCTCTCCTACAACTGGTCTCTCTCTTTTTCTTTCTTTCTTTCTTTCTCTCTCTTTCTCCTATCTACTTTTTTGATCTCTCCTTGTTTTTTTTCTCGAACGCTAAATACTATTCCTTCCGTCCTTCCTTGCACTCCCTCCCTTCTTCTCTTCTTCCTTCCTTCCCTGCCTCCCTCCCCCGCATTCCCTCCCTCCCGCCATCCCTCCCTCCCTCCTTCCGCCTCCAGCTCCATAAAGGTTTTAATGGGGATTACCCCACTCCATTGTTACTGTAATAAAATAAATGGCTTTTTAAAAGCCAGTCCAGCAAGAGAGAACGAGATAGAGCAAGAGGGACAGAGAGAGAGGGCTATAGAGAGAGAGAGAGAGAGAGAGAGAGAGAGAGAGAGAGAGAGAGAGAGAGAGAGAGAGAGAGAGAGAGAGAGAGAGAGAGAGAGAGAGAGAGAGAGAGAGAGAGAGAGAGAGAGAGAGAGAGAGAGACAGAGAGAGAGTGAGTGGAGAGAAGAGAGAGAGAGAGAGAGAACGGGGGGCAACATTGTGCACTAAGACAGGCCAACACCAGCTGCATCCTCAAGGTGCTGTACTAACTGGCACACACACACACACACACACACACACACACACACACACACACACACACACACACACACACACACACACACACACACACACACACACACACACACACACACACACACACACACACACACACACACACACACACACGCCACACACACGGGGAGGGGTTAGCAGGGAACAGACCGTAATGGTGGACTCCCACAGGTTACCGTGGCAATGAAGAAAATCCCCCATCATAATGGGCTCCATTCATACTATTAAACCACAGAGAGGGCTAGCGAGGGAGAGAGAGAGGGAGGGGGGGGGGGGTAGGTTGAAGTTACTGTTACTGTACACTGCAAAGATCAACCTACAAAGGAAATAGGAGAGAGAGAGACACAGAGAGATAGAGACGTGACATCACATCCACTTCCTGTCAAACTCTCTTCCATATTTTCCCAATTCTTTATTTGAATTCTAGCTTCTAGCTTGAATTAGCTTGAATTAGCTTGAATTAGCTTGAATTGGCTTGAATTGGCTTGAATTGGCTTGAATTAGCTTGAATTAGCTTGCCAACCCCTACAGCGCTCAGCCAGAGGGTATGTGAGGATCCAACACGCCCGCTTTGCGCGGGGGTACAGCTAATCTCAGACAAATACTGTCTGGGGGCAAGAAAGGTTGCCAGTGCCTAAAGTGGAGGGATCCAATATGGGCATCATGTCGACCCGCCCAAACAGTGGTTTGACCTCAGGACAAAGAGAGAACGGTAAGCTTCCCAGCTGAGCATGACTGTACCAAAGCCTGCCGAGTAACGGGAAGGCACTGCATGTACTTTTTAAAGTGACGATAGATAGTAAGCATCCCGGCAGAGCTGCCGGAAACACAGGAATAGACTAGGGATGTCTTCAATTGAGGGACAGTGATTTAATCCGTTTGAACTGTTTTCTGGCTGACTGACTGAGGGATTGACTGATTGGGTGACTGTTTGACTGGCTGACTCACTAACTGGCTGAATGAATGACTTGCGAACTGGCTGACTGACTGACTTAGTGGCTGATTGGCTGACTGAAGGACTTGCTAACTGGCTGACTGACTGGCTGACTGTTTGACTGACTGGCTGGCTAATTGACTGATTGATTGATTGACTGGGATTGAGACTAGGATTATCGTGAATTCTCTTACTGCTTCCATTACTCTGCTAATCTGGAACAAAAGAAGGATACACAGCAGTCTGTGTGTGCCT
>JAPMUY010004752.1:0-5000 GCA_026901105.3 Galaxias olidus
AAGTAATAAAATGCATTACTTAATTAGCCAGAGCGAGAGAGAGAGAGCTGCCCCCCTCTCTCCATCATCCCTTCCCCTCCGGCTGAGTCCGACATTCAAAAGCTAACGGTATAAATGTCCTCACACACACACACACACACACACACACACACACACACACACACACACACACACGCACACACACACACGCACACACACACACCCTCGCCACCCAGGCCAAACAAACACTCTTCGAGTGTAAATGTCAGGAAACATTGATTCACCTCCCTCCATGCCTTAGCTCCTCCCATCTCCTCCTGTGGGTCCGTGTTGGTATTGATCACATTGATAACTAATATGACAGTCGATCAGAGGGTATTGATCACATTGATCGCTCATAATTAATATGACCGTCGATCAGAGGGTATTGATCACATGATCATTCTCATAACTAATATGACCGTCGATCAGAGGGTATTGATCACATTGATCACTCATAATAATAGGGCAGTCAATCAGAGGGTATTGATCACATTGATCACTCATAATAATAGGGCAGTCAATCAGAGGGTATTGATCACATTGATCACTCATAATAATAGGGCAGTCAATCAGAGGGTATTGATCACATTGATCACTCATAATAATAGGGCAGTCAATCAGAGGGTATTGATCACATTGATCACTCATAATAATAGGGCAGTCAATCAGAGGGTATTGATCACATTGATCACTCATAATAATAGGGCAGTCAATCAGAGGGTATTGATCCACTGTAGATCACACTCGTCAGCGGTCAGGGTAAGCTGATTGGCTGGCTCTCTCCATTACAAGATCCAACACTCCAGGGGATTGGAGGGCCAAAACACAGCCTGACCAATCAGGAGCAAGGATAATGTTGAGGGAGGAGGGGGAGGGGGGGGGGGGTGAAGGTAAGAAAGGAAGGCAGAGGGGGATTGAGGTAGAGGAGGGGGGGTAGAGGAAGAGAGACAGAGGGTCCAGGGTGTACTGATAGATAGGAGGGATGGAGGGAGAGAGAGAGAGAGAGAGAGAGAGAGAGAGAGAGAGAGAGAGAGAGAGAGAGACAGAGGGTCCAGGGTGTACTGATAGATAGGAGGGATGGAGGGAGAGAGAGAGAGAGAGAGAGAGAGAGAGACAGAGGGTCCAGGGTGTACTGATAGATGTATCTCAGTAATGATTGCACAGTCACACTCTCCATCTCCCCTGGGAACACACTGCATTCTATTATCCTCCAGCCCTGCGACACACACACACACACACACACACACACACACACACACACACACCCCTTCTAGCCGTAGTGTTTCAAACAAAGACCTGTTCAGATGTTTAGAGTACAGAGAAAATACTGTCTAACCATCTCTCCTTTGATTAAACCCTCATAAAACGTGTTATGGGAGAGGCCATACCTTATTGTGTTATATCAGTTTAATACAGTGTACTGTAGTATGAATACCTCTGCTTAGCATTACCGGCAATGAAGGAATGAACGTGTAAAATAATAAAAAACAATATTTCAACCCTTCCTACACGTTTGAACAGTGCCAGTACCAGTTAGTTTGAGGATTAACGTTTAAAATAATACAAATATTAATTCAGCCCCTCAGAAGCGTACCAGCACCATTACCAGTTTAATGTACCAGTAGCAGTACCAGTACCAGTTTAATGTACCAGTAGCAGTACCAGTACCAGTTTGAGGTACCAGTAGCAGTACCAGTTTAAGGTACCAGTAGCAGTACCAGTTTAATGCACCAGTAGCAGTACCAGTTTAATGTACCAGTAGCAGTACCAGTTTAATGTACCAGTAGCAGTTCAATGTACCAGTACCAGTTTAATGTACCAGTAGCTGTTTAATGTACCAGCAGTTTGAGGAGCCAGAAGCGGGACTTGTAGTAGGAGGTCTTGAAGGGGTTGATGAGGAAGAGGAGCATGAAGCCATAGAGCACCAGAGGGTTGATCTGCATGGGGAGGAAGGTGTACTCCGAGTACAGACAGGACAGGATGCTGACACACCACAACACGCCCAGGAAACCAGCAATCTGGAAAACGCACACACACACATCTCAGCAGAGAGAAACATGTCAGGAAAACAACACACAAGCACACACACACACACACACACACCATGTGTGTACCTCAAAGAGGTGCTGGTGGGACAGGTTGTTTTGGTGCGTGTGTGTGTGTGTGTGTGTGTGTGTGTACCTCAAAGAGGTACTGGTGTGACAGGTTGTTTTGGTGTGTGCGTGTGTGTGTGTGTGTGTGTGTGTGTGTGTGTGTCCCTCAAAGAGGTGCTGGTGGGACAGGTTGTTTTGGTGTGTGTGTGTGTGTGTGTGTGTGTGTGTGTGTGTGTGTGTGTGTGTGTGTACCTCAAAGAGGTGCTGGTGGGACAAGTTGTTTGTGTGTGTGTGTGTGTGTGTGTGTGTGTGTGTGTGTGTGTACCTCAAAGAGGTGCTGGTGGGACAGGTTGTTGCGGTGTGTGTGTGTGTGTGTGTGTGTGTGTGTGTACCTCAAAGAGGTGCTGGTGTGACAGGTTGTTGCGGTGTGTGTGTGTGTGTGTGTGTGTGTGTGTGTGTGTGTGTGTGTGTGTGTGTGGGACAGGTTGTTGCGTGTGTGTGTGTGTGTGTGTGTGTGTGTGTGTGTGTACCTCAAAGAGGTGCTGGTGTGTGTGTGTGTGTGTGTGTGTGTGTGTGTGTGTGTGTGTGTGTGTGTGTGTGTGTGTGTGTACCTCAAAGAGGTGCTGGTGGGACAGGTTGTTTTGGTGTGTGTTGTGTGTGTGTGTGTGTGTGTGTGTGTGTACGGTGTGTGTGTGTGTGTGTGTGTGTGTGTGTGTGTGTGTGTGTGTGTGTGTGTGTGTGTGTGTGTGTACCTCAAAGAGGTGCTGGTGTGACAGGTTGTTTTGGTGTGTGTGTGTGTGTGTGTGTGTGTGTGTGTGTGTGTGTGTGTGTGTGTGTGTGTGTGTGTGTGTGTGTGTGTGTGTGTACCTCAAAGAGGTGCTGGTGTGACAGGTTGTTGCGGGGGTTGAGCTCAAAGATGAGGACGTGGTTGACCCCGGCCTGCCTCCAGCCGTACGTGTTGATCCCCAACAGGAAGAGGAACTCTATCAACAGGAAGCCGCCGCGGTAGATCCTGACCAGCGGCCACACGTTCTCGTACCGGATAAACACAGCCCCTATAGAATCATCACAGTCTCTGTTAGAACAATACAGCCCCTATAGAATCATCACAGTCTCTGTTAGAACAACACAGCCCCTATAGAATCATCACAGTCTCTGTTAGAACAACACAGCCCCTATAGAATCATCACAGTCTCTGTTAGAACAACACAGCCCCTATAGAATCATCACAGTCTCTGTTAGAACAACACAGCCCCTATAGAATCATCACAGTCTCTGTTAGAACAACACAGCCCCTATAGAATCATCACAGTCTCTGTTAGAACAACACAGCCCCTATAGAATCATCACAGTCTCTGTTAGAACAACACAGCCCCTATAGAATCATCACAGTCTCTGTTAGAACAACGCTGCCCCTATAGAATCATCACAGTCTCTGTTAGAACAACACAGCCCCTATAGAATCATCACAGTCTCTGTTAGAACAACACAGCCCCTATAGAATCATCACAGTCTCTGTTAGAACAACACAGCTCCTATAGAATCATCACAGTCTGTTAGAACAACACAGCCCCTATAGCATCATCACAGTCTGTTAGAACAACACAGCCCCTATGGAATCATCAGTCTGTTAGAACAACACAGCCCCTATTGTATCATCACAGTCTGTTAGAACAACACAGCCCCTATAGAATCATCACAGTCTCTGTTAGAACAACACAGCCCCTATAGATCATCACAGTCTGTTAGAACAACACAGCCCCTACAGAATCATCACAGTCTCTGTTAGAACAACACAGCCCCTAATGAAACTACACATTCTGTTAAAACTAAAAACGTGCTCAGTCTCTGTTAAAACTACAAACATGATCACAGTCGGTTAAAACTACCAACATGCTCACAGTCTCTGTTAAAACTACAAACATGCTCACAGTCTCTGTTAAAACTACAAACATGATCACAGTCTCAGGTAAAACTACAAACATGCTCACAGTCTCTGTTAAAACTACAAACATGCTCACAGTCTCAGGTAAAACTACAAACATGATCACAGTCTCAGGTAAAACTACAGACATGATCACAGTCTCAGGTAAAACTACCAACATGCTCTCAGTCTCTGTTAAAACTACAAACATGCTCACAGTCTCTGTTAAAACTACAAACATGCTCACAGTCTGTTAAAACTACAAACATGCTCACAGTCTCAGGTAAAACTACAAACATGATCACAGTCTCAGGTAAAACTACAGACATGATCACAGTCTCAGGTAAAACTACAAACTAGATAACAGTCTCTGTTAAAATTACAAACATGATCACAGTCTATGTTAAAACTACAAACATGATCACAGTCTCAGGTAAAACTACAAACACGATTATAGTTTGTTAAAACTACAAACATGATCACAGTTTGTAAAAACTACAAACATAATCACAGTTTGTTAAAACTACAAACATGTCTACCTGTGAGGATGAAGGAGATGGCCAGGACGATGAAGACTCCACAGTAGAGACCCACTCTGAACGTGGTCCAGGCCAGAGCGGGCTGCAAGGACCGACACACACACACACACACACACACACACACACACACACACACACAGTTTGACTTCATACACCTCTGTTACAAACAGAAAACAGCAGGACACATTGAGGTGGAAGGATACAAAACTCTGAGAAAAGATAACAGCAGAAAGAAGAGAGCGATCTCTATGGGGAGGACTCACCACGGACAGAGAGCGATCTCTATGGGAGAGACTCACCACGGACAGAGAGCGATCTCTATGGGGAGGACTCACCACGGACAGAGAGCGATCTCTATGGGGAGGACTCACCACGGACAGAGAGCGATCTCTATGGGGAGGACTCACCACGGACAGAGAGCGA
>JAPMUY010004752.1:10000-12500 GCA_026901105.3 Galaxias olidus
ACACTAAAAATCATTTGCACTACACTTTCCTCGGACCGTTGTAACCTGTTGCTATCTTGTTGCTATGTAATATGTATGTTTCTGTTTTCTGTTTTTATTGGCATGTCCTGTATTGTGAGCCTTTATGATGCATGTGTTTAATGATTTTTAATTTGTTATTTTCTTAAATATTTATTTTGTAGGGTGACTTCTGTCCAGGGACTACAGATGAAAAATAGCCTTTTGTCTAACTCTGGCATATTTCAGCAATGTTTATTAATGTGCACTGTCCCTGTTAAATCAATAAATACATAAATAAACTAGGGTTAGGGTCTGTCTGTCTGTCTGCCTGTCTGTCTGCCTGCCTGCCTGCCTGCCTGTCTGTCTGTTAGTCTGCCTGCCTGCCTGCCTGCCTGCCTGCCTGCCTGCCTGCCTGCCTGCCTGCCTGCCTGCCTGCCTGCTGTCTGCCTGCCTGTCTGCCTGCCTGCCTGCCTGCCTGCCTGCCTGCCTGCTGTCTGCCTGCCTGTCTGCCTGCCTGCCTGCCTGTCTGCCTGTCTGCCTGCCTGTCTGCCTGCCTGCCTGCCGGCCTGCCTGCCTGCTGTCTGCCTGTCTTTCATAACATCAAACTGGTGCTACCAGCTTTCTAGCACAGCAAACTCCTCTGTAACTGACAACAATCAAATGTGGTATTATTTCCATGGGAACCAACACCAGTGCAATGTTGAACTAACTCCATGGCAACTAACAACAATAGAATTTGAGACTAGTTCCATGGTAACTGAATACAATAGAATGTGAGACAATCTCCATGGTTACTGACCAGAATAGAATGTGTTGATTTTCAGAAGTTCCTTCTCACAGTTCTGGAAAAACTTCTCCTCGAATTTGGCGTAATATCTCTTTACTGTATCCTCATCTGTCACTGGAGAGAGAGACAAACACACAGAGATACCAGAACAATATCAGATCAATATCAGAGCAACATCAGATCAAAATCAGAACAACATCAGATCAATATCAGATCAATATCAGAACAATATCAGAACAACATTAGATCAATATCAGAACAACATCAGATCAATATCAGAACAATATCAGAACAACATTAGATCAATATCAGATCATTATCAGAACAATATCAGAACAACATCAGATCAATATCAGATCATTATCAGATCATTATCAGAACAATATCAGAACAATCTGCAAAAGGTTGTTATTCATCAAATAATCCAAAGAGGACATGAATGGTGTTTTTCGTCTTTATTGAGGTAAAAGATGTGAATGGGTTGATGTTGGATTGGCTCTGAGTTAAGGGGATGACTCCAGGAATACTATCAGATCAACCTTCTACATTCTACTGGACTTCTCAGGCATCACACACACACACACACACACACACACACACACACACACACACACACACACACCTATACACAGACAGACAGCGTTGGAAAAGGATCTTCCACTTGCTGTTGTCCCTTCAAAGCCATCAGCTTTAAGAAAGTCAAAGTAGTGAAAGTATTGCTGTGCCATTTGGATAAGGCAGAGTCAGCGTCTGTGTATTCATTATATCTAGACTGGAAATACCACCCGGAGCTATCTCAGGACTGGACCCTCTGTGATAGGAGACAGAGAGAGAGAGAGAGAGAGAGAGAGAGAGAGAGAGAGAGAGAGAGAGAGAGAGAGAGAGAGAGAGAGAGAGAGAGGAGAGAGAGAGAGAGAGAGAGAGAGAGAGAGAGAGAGAGGGAGAGAGAGAGAGAGAGAGAGAGAGAGAGAGAGAGAGAGAGAGAGAGAGAGAGAGAGAGAGAGAGAGAGAGAGAGAGAGAGAGAGAGAAGCTGCAGGCAGTCACAGCGAAAATGCTCCTGAGAGCTTTCAGACCAGTCAGGCAAAGCTAAAACTGTACATGAAAAATAAATGAGAAAAAGCATGTTAGCTTCAAAACAATCAATGGCCCACTGAAGCAAAACTCTGTGGGTGGAAATACATCAGAGTGGAAAGTCTGTGAAGAGAAAGGTTAGGGAAGGAGAGAGGAGAGGAGAGGAGAGGAGAGGAGAGGGGAGGGGAGGGGATGTGTGTTTTACCAGAAAAACTGTTTAGAATGTCCCCTAATATCTACTCTGAGTAACCACCACGGGTTTTGAAGCCTTCTCTAAATTGACCTTTGACACATATATTAGATATGAAATTATCTAACGAGAACACGTGGTCTGTCATAAGTATGTGATGAGATAGTCTAATGAGAATAAATGGGCTTAAGTATGTGTTGTGTGTATTGGATTAGAGTTTAATGCACTCCAATAGCATCATAACTCTTGGCATTGTAACACCTAGCATCGTAACACCTAGCATTAGCATCATAACATCTAGCATCATAACACCTAGCATTATCATCATAACACCTAGCATTATCATCATAACACCTAGCATTATCATCATAACACCTAGCATTAGCATCATAACACCTAGCATCATAACACCTAGCATTAGCATCATAACATCTAGCATCATAACACCTAG
>JAPMUY010004752.1:17500-20000 GCA_026901105.3 Galaxias olidus
CCACAAACCCTCACATAGCATCCACAAACATAGCCTCCACAAACCCTCACATAGCCTCCACAAACCCTCACACAGTCTCACATCAAACCCTCACATAGCCTCCACAAACCCTCACATAGCCTCCACAAACCCTCACACAGTCTCACATCAAACTTCATCTCACAGGAAGTCACTGAACAGGTCACATCAGGGAGGGATGGATGGAGAGAGGGAGGGAGGGAAGGAGAGAGGGAGGAAGGGAGGGAGGGATGGAGGGAGGTTGAGGGAGGGAGGGAGGGAGGTCGAGGGAGGGACGGAGGGAGGGAGGGATGGAGAGTGGGAGGGAGGGAGAGATGGAGGGATGGAGAGAGGGAGGGAGCGAGGGGGAGGGAGGGATGGAGAGAGGGAGAAATGGAGGAAGGTAGGGAGGGATGGAGAGAGGGAGAAAGGGAGGACGCAGTGTTTGGGTGTCTGTGTTAGGGAGGGAGAG
This sequence comes from Galaxias olidus, assembly GCA_026901105.3. Classification (NCBI taxonomy): domain Eukaryota; kingdom Metazoa; phylum Chordata; class Actinopteri; order Galaxiiformes; family Galaxiidae; genus Galaxias; species Galaxias olidus. The sequence goes on from JAPMUY010004752.1 coordinate 17,970, forward strand.
CTGGAGGGATGAGAGCTGTCCATGGTGGAGAGAAGTTGGGTTAGGGGGGGGAGGGATGGAAGGGACTTTCTCTAACTGGGGAGTCGTTCCCAGTGTTTGGGGTCTGTGCCTTTGCTCTAACTGTCCATGGTCCTGAAGTTGGGTTAGGGTCTGGCTTTAAACTTTCTCTAACTGTGGAGTCGTTACCTTCAGAGGTCAGGACCTTTCCTCTAACTGTGGAGTCGTTACCTTCAGAGGTCAGGACCTTTCAGGGGCACACAGAACAGGACGTTCTAGAGTTCACTTCCTGCTATGTTCCTCCGTCATCCGTTTGTCTGAGACAAAACAACAGGCTGGCACATGGGGGGAGCAGGCTTGTCCAATCAGAGGTTTTCTTTCATTAAGGAGTCAGGATGTTCAGGTAATTAAGACTCTTTATAAACATGTTTCATTACAAACTCTGAATTTTAATAATCGTTATTTGACTCCGGAGTCAAACTGTGATTTCTCAGTCCAACTGAGAAGGCAATCTGTTTATATAGAAATATGATTCCTCTGTTTATGACACAACAGTGGGATATGATTCCTTTGTTTATGACACAACAGTGGATATGATATGAAAACGTGGGATATGATTGGTCTGCTTCTTAAAGACTCCAGTGGGATATGAGCTGTATGATGCAACACACGGGGGTCTGAACATAGAGATAGACAAACTAGAACAGCCCTGCCTCTTCATAAGGAATGATCAGCCATCATTAAACACCTCCGGAATATCAGACCAGGAGTTTAAATATTGATTTGAACTGAGACTAACCTGCAGAATCGTCTGACCAGTCCATTAAACTCGATGAAACCCCTCCATATAAGACTGAAAAAATATGAACTTTGACCTTACCCAGGTTCTCACTTAACTAGTTACAGAGAAAATATGTTCACCTGATATTCCAAATCTAATCAAACTGCTGTTGTTAAGGCAGCATCCAATAATTATAATCTTTATTACCTTGTCGTCGCAATGCAGGACAATTAGACTAATCCGAGTATCAGTATGCATTAGGCACACACACACACACACACACACACACACACACACACACACACACACACACACACACACAGCTCTTTCTTTGTCCCAGCTCCTATTCATTACTCAGCACTGTGATAACCTAGAGAGATTAGCTGGGATTCCAGTGATCTGGTTTCAAAGAGAGCGCTCTCTGTTCTCAGAAGCAGAACTTTATGATCAAAGAGAGCGCTCTCTGTTCTCAGAAGCAGAACTTTAGAAAGGTGTTTCAAGCAGAGACAGAACAGGAAATGAAAGATGCTGGTGGTCAGGAGACTGAGTGTGTGTGGAGCAACAAGAGGAAGGGGGGGGTGGGGGGGCAGGGTGCCTTTGGGTTAAACGGGCGTGTCCGTTCTGCTAGGTCTAACTCTACAGCACATATGTCCGTTCTGCTAGGTCTAACTCTACAGCACATATGTCCGTTCTGCTAGGTATAACTCTACAGCACCAATGTCTATTCTGCTACGTCTAACTCTACAGCACATACATCCATTCTGCTAGGTCTAACTCTACAGCACAGATGTTTGTTCTGCTACGTCTAACTCTACAACACAGATATCTGTTCTAGATAGTGACATTGTGATCTCTATGTCACAGATATACCCACCAGCCTTATCCTCTGCCCCCCCCCCCCTCCCCCCCGCTCTCTCTCTCTCTCTAGTGATTCCTGTACGTCTATGATATATATTACACTAACACATCGTACAACATGTACCACAATAGGAGGAGGTTGCTGTCAGTCAGTGTGTCTCCTGTCAGAGCTGAAGAGATGCTTCGACGCGGTTGGTTAATCTGGTCAAGCCTCATTAAGACCCGCCTCCTACAGGATTTGATAACGCTGATGTCAATCAATTTACATTTTTATGGCCAGGGACTCTCTCTGTTTATGTTCTTTTTAATGTAGAAATACTTATCAGATATGACTATTATGATCATTATAGATTTAAAATGATAATAATAAGATCCATTTAGAGAGAGAGAGAGAG
>JAPMUY010004752.1:25000-27500 GCA_026901105.3 Galaxias olidus
TATTATATTACCCTAGAGGAATATATTCAGATATTTATATATATATCAGATTAAATGTATTATATTACCCTAGAGGAATATATTTAGATATTTACATATATTTTGCTACATATAAACCTTATGAATCTAAACCATTTTAGATTTTTTATTTCCTCTGCATCAATGGCCATTTCTGCTCCTCATAGTTCCTACCTCAATGTGTATATCTCTGATCTCAGATCTGTTTAAGAGAGGGGAGTGAAGCTCCACCTAGTTCCTACCTCAATGTGTATATCTCTGATCTCAGATCTGTTTAGGAGGGAACAGCTTTATGTCATGTTGATGTTGTTTCCTGGTGAGTCAAAGCTCCTCCCCTTTACCTGCATAACCAGTCTACCTGTCTGCCTCACCTGACAGAGAACGAGGAGATCAGTTCAGTGTGTTTTTACTCTGCTCACTCTGAGACACAGAGATTCACCTGTCTGCTCCGAGAGACACCAGACTAAACTAATAACTCACACTGAGGGAGGAGAGACTGTCTTTACACAACTACAGGAGGGAATACTGGACTAAACAGAGACTTCAACCTGCTGAGGACTGAATCAGAGGACGCTGGTGAGAATCAGGATTCAAAGTGAAAGTAAACTTTAGAGGATATTCCGGAGGAGGGAGTGTTACTGTGTGACAAAATGGCTTCCAGATGGTCTCTCCCAGAGGAGGATCTCTCCTGTCCTGTGTGCTGTGACATCTTTAAAGATCCTGTCATCCACCAATGTAGCTACAGCTTCTGTAAAGCCTGTCTGCAGGAATGCAGCATGGAGGAGGAAACACACAAATGTCCGCTTTGTAGGAAAGTATCATCAAAGGATGCAACTCAGCTGAACGTTTCTCTAAAGAACCTGTGTGCAGCCTTCTTACAGGAGAGAAGCCAGAGAGCTTCAGCAGGGTCTGAGCTGCTCTGCAGTCTGCACACAGAGAAACTCAAGCTCTTCTGTCTGGATGATCAACAGCCAGTGTGTGTGGTGTGTCGGGATTCAAAGAAACACACCAGCCACAGATTCAGACCTATAGATGAAGCTGTCCTGGATCATAAGGAGGAGCTCCAGACTGCACTGGAGCCCTTAAAGAAGAAACTAAAGAAGTTTAATCAAGTGAAACAAAACTGTGATGAAACAGCCCAGCATATCAAGACCCAGGCCCAGCACACAGAGAGACAGATTAAGGAGGAGTTTAAGAAGCTTCATCAGTTTCTACAAGAGGAAGAGGAGGCCAGGATAGCTGCACTGAGGGAGGAAGAGGAGCAGAAGAGTCAGATGATGAAGGAGAAGATTGAGGGTCTGAGCAGAGAGATATCTACACTTTCAGACACAGTCAGAGCCATAGAGGAGGAGCTGAGAGCTGAAGACATCTCATTCCTGCAGAACTACAAGGCCACAGTGAGAAGAGCCCAGCACACACTGCCAGATCCACAGCTGGTCTCAGGAGCACTGCTAGACGTGGCCAAACACCTGGGCAACCTGACCTTCAGAGTCTGGGACAAGATGAAGGAGATGGTCACATACACTTCTGTGATTCTGGACCCCAACACTGCCCACGCACACCTCATCCTGTCTGAGGATCTGACCACTGTGAGATACAGTATAGAGAGACAGCAGCTTCCTAACACCCCAGAGAGGTTTGAATGGTGGCTGTACAGGGTTCTGGGCTCTGAGGGCTTTAATTCAGGGACACACAGCTGGGACGTTGAGGTTGGAGACAGTACATTGTGGGAACTGGGTGGGATGTCAGAGTCTATTCAGAGGAAGAGAGATATAGAGGATGGATTCTGGAGAATAGTGCTCTATGGAGGTGAATACTGGGCATCATCTTCATCAGGGTCAGGGACTCCTCTCTCAGTGAGTCAGAAGCCCCAGAGGATCAGAGTGCAGCTGGACTGGGACAGAGGAAAGCTGTCATTCTCTGACCCTGATAGAAACACACAACTACACACATTCAAACACATCTTCACTGAGAGAGTATTTCCCTTTATGTGTAATTTAAATGTTACCTCTGTGAGTGTGTTACCAGTGAAGGTGTGTGTAACAGTGGAACAGCCCAGTTAGAGCTGATACCTCCTCTGTCTGGAGCTCACAGCTACATAGCTCCTCTCACAGGAACTGAACTCTCCACTATGAACATCTAGGATTGTACTATTCATCCACTGTCTCTAACATTCATAATTATAACAGTTTGATCATTCTCCTGCTGAACTAACCCCAACCCTAATGTCTGTAACACTAATAACAGATTAATCTGAACTAACCCTAATGTCTGTAACACTAACAACAGTTTAATCATTCTCCTACTGAACTAACACTAACCCTAATGTCTGTAACACTAATAACAGTTTAATCTGAAAATAAAATAGTGTCTTATTGTTTAATATTCTTATCTGTTTATATTTTGTAATCAGTGAGCAAGTTTAGTTTATCCATTTCTGTTCTGCAGTGCTCTCTGTCTCTTTACCTCCCTCCCCACTCAC
>JAPMUY010004754.1:2500-7500 GCA_026901105.3 Galaxias olidus
TTATGAGTTTTTTAGGTTTCTTATTCCTTACTTAAGTTAGCGTCATAATATTTTCTTCAGGATTTGTTTTTGAAACTTCTCTGTTGAAGCGCTTTCTCTCATTTCATTTGATGAAGGAGGAGAGAGAAAGAAGGGACAAAATATAGAGAGGGGGGGTAGAAGGAGAGAAGGAATGGGGTGACTAAAGGCAGGAGGAATGACGAAAAACAGGTTTTAAATGCAGTTTTATCTCTCTCTGTCCGCGAGCAAACAAAATGTCCTGCACATGGCTTTCCATTCACAGGGAGAATTAGAGGAGGAACAGAGTGTTAAAAAGAAGAGGATGGAGAGAACGAAAGAGACAGAGTGTTAAAAAGAAAAGGAAAGAGAGAAAGAAAGAGGCAGTGTTAAAAAGGAGAGATTGTAAGAGGCAGTGTTAAGAAGGAGAGAAAGAAAGAGGCAGTGTTAAAAAGGAGAGATTGTAAGAGGCAGTGTTAAGAAGGAGAGAAAGAAAGAGACAGTGTTAAAAAGGAGATAACGTAAGAGGCAGTGTTAAAAAGAAGAGCAAAGAGATAACGAAAGAGGCAGATAAACAGAAAAAGGAACAATGAGAAACAGATTCAGGAAACAAGAAGAAGACAGGAGCCATTGTAGAATCTACAAAACAAACAAACAGCAACAAAGAAAGAGGACAGAATGAAAGGGAATGGAGCTTTATTTAGCAGACAGTACAGGGGGAGTTCGGGGCTTTATTTAGCAGACAGTATAGGGGGGTTTGGAGCTTTATTTAGCAGAAAGTATAGGGGGAGTTTGGAGCTTTATTTAGCAGACAGTATAGGGGGAGTTTGGAGCTTTATTTAGCAGACAGTAAAGAGGGAGTTTGGAGCTTTATTTAGCAGACAGTATAGGGGGAGTTTGGAGCTTTATTTAGCAGACAGTATAGAGGGAGTTTGGAGCTTTATTTAGCAGACAGTATAGGGGGAGTTTGGAGCTTTATTTAGCAGACAGTATAGGGGGAGTTTGGAGCTTTATTTAGCAGACAGTACAGGGGGAGTTTGGAGCTTTATTTAGCAGACAGTACAGGGGGAGTTTGGAGCTTTATTTAGCAGACAGTATAGGGGGAGTTTGGAGCTTTATTTAGCAGACAGTATAGGGGGAGTTTGGAGCTTTATTTAGCAGACAGTATAGGGGGAGTTTGGAGCTTTATTTAGCAGACAGTACAGGGGGAGTTTGGAGCTTTATTTAGCAGACAGTATAGGGGGAGTTTGGGGCTTTATTTAGCAGACAGTATAGGGGGAGTTTGGGGCTTTATTTAGCAGACAGTATAGGGGGAGTTTGGAGCTTTATTTAGCAGACAGTATAGAGGGCGTTTGGAGCTTTATTTAGCAGACAGTATAGGGGGAGTTTGGGGCTTTATTTAGCAGACAGTATAGGGGGAGTTTGGAGCTTTATTTAGCAGACAGTATAGAGGCGTTTGGAGCTTTATTTAGCAGACAGTTTAGCGGGAGTTTGGAGCTTTATTTAGCAGACAGTATAGAGGACGTTTGGAGCTTTATTTAGCAGACAGTATAGGGGGAGTTTGGGGCTTTATTTAGCAGACAGAGAGAAAGAGAGAGGGGAGGGGAGAAAGAGCGAGAGAGAGAGAAATAAAGTGAAATGTGGGAGACAGACGAAAAGAGAAAAAGAGATGGTAGGAAATAAGGAGAAATGGGAGTGACACACACACACACACACACACACACACACACACACACACACACACACACACACACACACACACACACACACACACACACACACACACACACACACACACACACACACACACACACACACACACACACACAGCCATTACCTTCATGCAGGTCATTTTCTCGGATGGGAGTCGGCATTAAAAGACACATTCCATTTCACAGAGTACAAAACCCTAGTTATATCTACTCATGCCGTACCTCATTCAGTCTTTCTCCCTCCCTCCTCTCTCATTCTCTCTCTCGCTCTCTCTCACACACACACACACACACACACACACACACACACACACACACAAACACACAAAGAGAGAGAGAGAGAAGAAAAGCTGAAATTTTAAAAAACCCTGTGCTTCGATAGAAGAAGAAAAAAAAAACAGATTCTACACAGCCTGTTGATGTGGGTTCCAGGAAGCTAGTATCCTGCAGAGTTCATTATAGAAGCACCACAGCTATGGATTACTGTAATCTGATCCTTTTACTCTGTAGGGCAAACAGAATGATTACTGTAATCCGATCCTTTTACTCTGTAGAGCTAGAGCAGGACTAGAGCAGGGCTAGAGTAGGGCTAGAGTAGGGCTAAAGCAGGACTAAAGCAGGACTAAAGCAGGACAGTAGGCCTATAAAGCAGGGCTAGAGCAGGACTAGAGCAGGGCTAGAGCAGGGCTAGAGTAGGGCTAGAGTAGGGTTAGAGCAGGACTAAAGCAGGACTAGAGTAGGGTTAGACTAGGGTTAGAGCAGAGCTAGAGTAGGGTTAGAGTAGGGCTAGAGTATGGCTAGAGGACTAGAGTAGGGTTAGAGTAGGGTTAGAGTAGGACTAGAGTAGGGTTAGAGTAGGGTTAGAGCAGAGCTAGCTCAATGTCCTCTCTGTTCTCTTTTTATGAAAAAGGACATGATAACCATCTAACACCCTAGCCTTCCTGTTCCTTTCCTCCTTTGTCATTTATTTCACAGAAGTAGGGGATGACGGTTTCTGCACACACACACACACACACACACACTGAACACCCCCTGCACCCGTCCCACGCACAGACATAAAGAGTCACTAAAAACACAAACACGCAAAGAGCATGTCTATGTGTGTGTGTGTGTGTGTGTGTGTGTGTAGGCAGCAGCAACACAAACAGCAGTGACCTTGAGACCTGTGGGTCTCTGCTCCCCTCGAGAACCAACCTGTCCGAGTGCTAGAGATATCGAACATATTCTAAACAGACACACACACACACACACCCCCCCCCCAGGTACCTCATGTGTCAGGTCGATAGTGAAATCTGATTTCAGCGGCTCATCAAAAATCCTCTCTGCCAGTCTGGAACAAATCAAACAACCAGAGCCCTGAACAAAGTTAGAAAAGATACGGACGGACGGACGGACGGACGGACGGACGGACACACACACACACACACACACACACACACACACACACACACACACACGTTTTCCAGACCATCTAAGTTAACATGCCCAGGACCAGACATGCCCCATTTATCCCCACACATACGCAAACACACACACACACACACACACACACACACACACACACACACACACACACACACACACGTCCATAAACACAGCGCGCGCACACACACACACACACACACACACACACACACACACACACACACACACACACACACACACACACACACACACACCTGCGGGCCAGAGGAGTGCTGATGGCCCAGCCTGCAGCTGGATCTGGGTACCCAAAAGAGGCGGGGTCTTTAGAGAAGGCATAGTGGTGGATGATTGACGCCTCGTCGTCATGGAGACGCTTTCCCAAGAACCAGTCCTGAGGAGGGCAGAAAGTGTGTGTGTGTGTGTGTGTGTGGGGGGGGGGGGGGGGCCAGCGGGGAGGATGGGGGATGTAAAGATCAGAGTAAGATAGGCATCTGATTGGATCTGCGACGAGAACTAAACTGTGAATTCCCTCCTCATGCACACAGAGAGACAGACAGGAGACCTGACCGACTTCACACACAACAGTGTGAACAACATGACAGTCAGGAAAACTCCCGGAACCCGTCAGAGAACGGTTTGGTTTATTTCTTCAGAAACGAAACAGCCGAACGCCAAGCGTAATTTTAAAGAAAGGAAAAAAACATGATTACCTAACGAAATGAATAACAGGTTGACACAACTTGACACCTTGCTACTATAATTTAACTTTACAATACGAATAACAGGTTGACATAAATTATAGTAGCAAGGTGTCAAGTTAACTTTACAATACGAATAACAGGTTTATGATGTAACTTTACGATATGAATAACAGGTTTATAATGTAACTTTACGAAATGAATAACAGGTTGACATAACTTGACACCTTGCTACTATAATTTAACTTTACAATACGAATAACAGGTTTATGATGTAACTTTACGATATGAATAACAGGTTTATAATGTAACTTTACGATATGAATAACAGGTTTATAATGTAACTTTACGATATGAATAACAGGTTTATAATGTAACTTTACGATATGAGTAACAGGTTGACCTATCTTGACACTTTACTCCTATAAGCTGACGTCATGGTGTGAACGAGGACGTAGTGCAGGACGAGAATAATGAAAAGCCATAAACATAACTCAGTTAACGACTGTCAGAGTGGGGCACTGTCTGAGACACATGGTGAGGACTTTAACACAGCAATAAACAAAGACCATGAAGAGGAGAGTAGGAAGAGGAGGACAGAGGGAAGAGTGATGAAGAGGTAGAGATAAAAAGTAGATGGCTATCCGCTCAGTGCTACGTTTACAGACACACTCCACTATGTCTGATCTCTACAGAGGTGACTCTGAAGCTCCTCTTTATTCTCACTCAGACAGCTGTTCTCTGGGAGAGAATAGGAGTGCTAACACCATACCCTAACAGACTGAGGGGAAGAATACATTTTTAATGAGCAACGTCATAAAGAATATCTCTTGAGCCTCTTTTGGCGACAGACATTGTTCCATCATTTGGTTGGTCTACAAAGCAGAATCACTCTAAACACCATCTCTTATTAATGATACCTCATCCGATTGAAATACCAACAAACAAGCAGAATAAATAAGACTAACAAAGATAATTTAAATGAATAATTCATCTCTCTCTAGATAACGTGGGGGAAATTGTTTTGTTGGGATGAGAAAATTGTGGAAGAAAGAGTAATGCACAAACAGATTGCTATGTCAATCTACGACATCTCTAAATAAAAATAATACATATGCAAAATTAAAAGAGAGTCGTAATGTGAGTGAGTGTGTGAGTTTAAGCATAC
>JAPMUY010004754.1:12500-34086 GCA_026901105.3 Galaxias olidus
CAAATGTGCATGATCCCAATGCACTCCGTAAATTCAAACGAAAAAACATCTGTTGCCTTTGTGCCCAAGAAAAGGGTCTGACTCAGTGCCTCAAGACACAATGCTGTAGCCTAATTTTGAAATAAAACATAATATTTGTTTCTTTAGAGAACAAAACTGCACCAAGCCTATCCTTGTGTTTGTCAGACAGTGATGGCATTGGCTGACACAGGGGCTTTACCTGTCCAAGGTGTGAGGCCTGCTGTAGAAGCTCCGCCCTCCTCTGCTCTGCCCGACGGACGTGGTAGCTGTTCCCCTGGCTCTGGATCACCAGCACCAACTCCTCCAACCCTGAGAGAGGGAGGGATAGGGGGCGGGGGGGCGGTAGAGAGGGGGGAGGAAGGGAGATAGAGAGAGGGAGGACGACAGAGAGATGAGGAGGTAAAGAGAGAGGACCGGGAGAGGAGGAAAGAGAGAGGAGGAAGCAGATACAGGAGGAAAGAGAGGGGGACAGATAGAGGGAAGAGAACAGAAGGAGGACGTAAAGAAGAGAAGGCAGAGAGAGGAGGAAGCAGAGAGACAGGGACAGGGAGAGAGGAGAGGAGGTAGAGAGACGGGGGACAGAGAGAGAGAAGAGGAAGTAGAGAGGAGGAAAGAAAGAGGGAAGAGAACAGAGAGGGAGGACGCAGAGAGAAGGCAGAGAGAGGGAGGATGGAGAGAGAGGGAGGGAGGATGGAGAGAGGAAAAGGCGATGGAGGAAGGACAGAGAGAGGGAGGATGGAGGAAGTAGAGAGGATGAGAAAAATAACTGAGGTGTTTGAATTAATAGGGAACCAATCAGAAGTTGTTCTTTTAAACAGCCAGCAGTTCTAGACAAAATATCCTTTCATCATCAGCCGCCTTTGTTTAGAATTCGTTTATCGTAAATGCTTCACTTAATTTTGGATAACGAGTTGATTGTTCGTTTAATACTTATAGACACAATAGCATTCCATTTTGTCAGCAGCCTTTGTTTAGAATTAGTTTATTGTAAATGCTTCATTTCATTTCTGATAACTAGTCGATAGTTCATTAATGTTTATTGTTTATAAAATGTTTTCCAAACAATTCGCACTTAATTCATAATAGCTTTATATTAATAATCAGTATTAAATATATTACAATATTAAATAATGAATAACATGATATGAAGGAGCCGTAGCATGATGGCTAAGCGCTGCTATAGTAGTAAGCAGCAGCAGCAACAACCAAAAAGAATTACTTACCAACTGGACTGTGTGTGTTGTGCTGAAGAAGCAAGAGGACGAGAGAACAGGAGAGAACAGGAAAGAAAGGGCGAGAGAGAGAGAGAGAGACAAAGAGATTGAGCAAGAGGGATTCAATGACAGAAAAAGTCAGAAAGAGAATGACTCACAGAACTAGGCATAAAAACCTGCAGTCAGCTAGCATTCTCCCTGTTTTCCCACAGCTTTATCAGGAGGGCATTAGTTTTACTGAATTGTATTTAATCATTTGGTTACAAACTTATCTAAGAAAAACATTATTGTGTCTGAGTACACAGGTAGGAACGACAGATGTATTCATTGTTGACAACAGATTTGACTTGGTAGTAAGTTGGGCATTGCAACCTACTTCAGAATGGCTTTTGGTCGAATCCCCACGTGCACAGTGGAGAATAGCTGAAAGTGAAAAGACCAGGTGAGGTAAAACGCATGCTGAAAAGCAAAGTCCATTACCTTTCATAACATGGCCTATGCTGACATGATGGCATACAGCAAAGATGCGAGAGTTGTAGAGATGTCATGCCGCGGCGTTGGAACATTACCTGAATTAACCAATATCAAGACATCTAACTGTATGAAATATTTCTTTATTCACTTAATTAATTCTTCCCCATTTGAAAGACTAACAAACCAGGACATTAATTTCTACAGTATAATACAGCGCACCCTGTTGCTAATTCAGTTAAATGACAGCCACTACCCATTCGATAAGATGTTCGCATATCCAGAAATTGGTCAGGTGTCAGGTGGAAGTTTTGTTTGGATCTGTTAGCATGCTAATTAGCTAGTCCAGTAGCTAGCGACATCAACACAAATATAATTCAAAATCTGTCCTTACACAGAGAAAGAAGAAACGAAGCCACCAGCTTGAATCCAATAAATGATGTCATCTCTTACAGTGGAGAGCTGACGTTTTGTTTATAGGTTAGAAAGCATTCGCAAGCCTACATTTTAAATCCCCAAAGCAGGAACGCGCACTTGCTGTTACAATTCACAAATGATGTTATAGCGGCGCCCTGCGGTCAATAATGGTAGGACAGCTATAAAAAACTTGATTCCCATGTAGTATCACTGATGTTCAAATCAAATGAAGGCCTTCGCCTGAATGCTCTGGCTATGCTTTCCATGGAGAAAAAAACTTAAACATTTCTGACCTTAATAAAAGGGCCGTTGAGAGTTTTTCCACTCAGAATGAGATATGTACAAACATCCTGTACAAATAAGATAGCAGCATGGCACTCCAGATGTAAAACTGTGACACCTTTAGCTTTTTAATAATGGCTTAAAATAATTACTGACTATTTCACCGAACAGTGGTAGGCCTCTCCTCCAATTTGTGTTAAATTGTATTTGGATGGTTACTGAAAATGACTAACTATGGCACAGTCCCATCTAGATATTTTTTCACCAGCCACCATTGCATGCATTTTAGGACACATTATGTGAAAACGTGCATGCAATGCGAACGCATGCTGCATTGATATAGAACGTGAGTATCATTTTTGTCAAAACTGTGGAAGACTGGGGACAATTGTAACATCTCAGATTGCACCAACCTCTACTCTCTCCCCCTCCCACACACACACACACACACACACACACACTTTTTCCTGAGATAGTCTGGTATTGAACGGGAGGAAACAAAAATCTGTAAAAACAGTACTTCAGATATACATGAAAACCCATCAGGCCAGTTAGATTGATTGAACGGTCATCCAGCCAATCAAACTACTTTGACCAACCCACCAGGCCAGTGAACTTGAGGGAACAGTAAACAGTTGAAGCGTGGAGTACGCGCGTGCAGCACGCGCGTGCATTCTGTCACTCGTTCGCTGTGAAAAAAGAATTAGGGAATAACAACAAATCCGTATGAAACGGCTATTTGCTAATTCACCAGTTAGTAATGTAGTATTTTATTTTGTAACCAAGGGGCAACAATACTAGGTAATAATTAAAATGTAATTTCTGACACGGATTTAGTCATGTGAAAGCTGCTTTAATTTCAATTAACTACTGAAGAAGTCCATCACTCACACCAGTTTAGACATTTTCAAAACATTGTACTCAGAGGCGTCGTGCCCATTCAGACACAGGCGGCACCTGCCCCCTCAATTATTTGAAATCAAATCTGCAGTATTATGTATATTTGCCAAGACTCGAAATTAGCGGTAGCAATGTTAGCATAATCTTGCAAGCCTACCACTTTTTTCACTGCAAAATATAGTTTAAGAGCCGTCCATTGAACGTGTTTTTTTCAACTTCCAGCGTCTTTTCACCATTGTAAAGAAGCAACTGGCGGCATGCAGTTAATGGAGTTGTGAAAATGTGCCCCCGTCAAAAAAATTGGATGCATGACCCCTCTGATTGGGCTATACAAGGATGTGTATGAGGGTGAGTGTTAAAATGTGAAAGCTGCTGTGTTCATGCAGTCCAACACACATTTAAACTGTGCCATTTATTGCTGTAAATTTCATATTATGAGTTTTGACCTATTGTCACCTATTTTTTTCATCTTGTGTACTGTGTGAAATAAGATAATATTTTCCTCATTCTGTCTAAACCTTTAATGTATCTGCATTTAAAACTGTCTAGTTTTGATGACCATTCTGTTTAACATTTTGATATCTTTGTCATATATTAGCTAGCGTTGTTTCTAGCTAGTATGGGTAGATTGTCATGGGTGGTACGGTTGGGGGAAATTGTGACCCTGTGTTACACACCATCAAAATGGTGTCCGGCTTAGAAACGACATCCAAATATATATTATTTTGGCTAATAATTTCAGAAAACAGTTTTGTGTGCCATTTAATTTTCTATTCTGTGGCATTGTCCAGTAGTTAAGTCTTTTGCACAGATGGGAGCAAATACAATTTGAGCCACAACTGTGAAAGCAACGGAGAACATACCTACCACACTTAAAAATTATTAGAAGATAAGAGTAAAAGTTCCCATTTTTCAAATTTTCCAGTTTTAATAACTGTTATGGTAATTACTGTTATGTACCGTTATAGTTTCTGTCTGCATTATTTGGATATATATTTAGCAGCGAGGAAGCATTGGCAATCCTACGAATGATCAAATGATTTGACCAAAAATATCTCAATTTGTGACTCACTGAATTTTGTTGTCAGCTACACTGACTTTTTAATGTTGCTGAGGGGGAAATCCTTTTTTGTGTGTGGTTTCTGTTGCTTATTAATTATAAATATGTTATATTTGTATTATATATGTGTTACGACCCTTCACGGCGTGTGTGTCTAGGAAATAAGGGTCTAACATTTGTCCATAAGGAGTAGTGTGATGTGACTTACGCAACACAATAGCCAGCGGTGTAGTGTACAGTAATTTATTTAATGTGATCGCCACACAGGGAGCAGCAGGACAAAGAACGGCGCCAAAGTAAACAAAACCATAGAACAAAAACCTCTCTGACTACCTATCCAAATCTCTAGCTAGCTAGCTTCAAAACACAAGGGGTGGCACCCGTTCCTTACCTAGTGTATATAACATATAGCACATGCGTGAAGGAAGAGTAAACCCCAGGGTTTCTTACCTAGTCAAGCTGACCCTGTGCGGGATGTGCTCAAAACAGAATGTGACACCGAGTGCCAGACTTAACAATAACAAAAGTGTATCAAATAAGCAATCACAAATAGCACAACGTCATTAGCAACTAACAATAATTGTCTTAGCTTCGAACACCGAAAACCAAAGCACTCGCTCTCTCGTTCCATCTCTCTCTGTCTCTCTCTCGGTCTGTGTCAATCTCCGTCTCTGTCTCTCTCCGTCATTCTTGTAGCGCGGCAGGCCTGATGTCCTAGCCGCTCACAGCTGCACGGAATGTAGGGTGATGAAGGGGCGTGGCCATGGAGGTCTGTCCACCTGACTGAAGGATAGAGTGTGGAGAAAAGGAGGGCACAAACACATACAATACGGCCATGTACATATAGACAGATGTACATACACTAGGCCGTAACAATATGATTAATTATAATATTTTAATTCAACTGGAATAAATTGTTCAATATATAATAAATTGTTTTATCAATATTTTTATTCTTGGGTGTTAATTGTGGTCCTCGGTTTTTTTTATGAAGGTATTATGTGTTGTTACAATTGCCCCAATTGCTGTTACAATAACCCCTTCATGTGGGGGCAGATGTAACATTTGACTTCTACTGTTTCAATCAATATTGTGACTCTAACATTGCTTGTAAATACATTCGATGACTGCTAACAGAACACAGATACAAGTAGGCCCCTAACCTACAATCAATAAATGTATCCAAATAGTTGAAGAGGTTTTTAAGCAATGACTTCAAAACCAGAAATTGTTACTATTGCTCCAGGTCTTCCCTACGTTTGCAACACGTGTGAAATGTAGTGATGTATTCACGTCCGTCCCTTCGTTGTCACGGGGTCCAACATCTGGAAAATCATAAAAGCAAGAAGCCAAAAGCAGGCAGGCAGGAGGAGTTAAATTGTGCAGCAGCTATAGAGAAACGTTATACTTTTAGACACAATATTGTCTTTGAACGGGGTGAGTCTTAGAGACCATGGTGATCGACGGATTTTCTCGGCGCAAGATACATTTGGTTGAAGTTGAGGAATTTTTAAGGAATCCGCCACCGGGTTTGGTGGTTGGAGCGCGTGGGTTTGGCTGCCTTTACGTTAAAAGCGACCCCGAAAAATGCTTGGTGCTCATTGACGATTTTGAGTGCTCCTACGGGAATGTCTCTTTTCAGCAATCGCATGGAAGGTAGGCATAAGTATAATTATACTTAATTTGGAAGTATGTTTTGTAACATCAGTGTCAAAACAGACACATTTGGGAATTATTTTGTTCTATAAACACGAATTTCTTCCCAGGAAAATAAAAGCTCATAATTTCTGGGACTATAATCGCATTAGAAAAAGCCTGACTTCCAAGTGGATTTTTCTTCTGGTGGCTGCATGTGAAGAGACGTCTTTGATGGCAAGCAAACAGACTGCCAAAAACCCAAAAGGTACACTTTTCTCCTGACTGTACAATATGTTCACTGCTGTGCACGTGAACTCTGATCTAAGTTTGATTACTATATAATTATAGGTTAGTTTCACAGTTAATAATCTAAACTGACATCTCTCTCTCTCTCTCTCTCTCTCTCTCTCTCTCTCTCTCTCTCTCTCTCTCTCTCTCTCTCTCTCTCTCTCTCTCTCAATAGTTCTGAAAAGGTTTATCGTGTCCATTGATGGAAGCGACCCCTATATTCGATGGAAGATGGAAGAGGGACTGGATTGGACCATCTCTTCTGTAGTGGGGGAAAGCTATAGAGTCGATGTAAATACATTAATCTACTGTTGCTTCAAGAATTTTCCCAAACACATGCAGGACGTCTTAGCGCATTATATAAAAAAAAGCCAGCGTCCACCAAATATGTTTGAACTGGTGTAAAATGTGTTTAAATCAGGCTCGTGATGACTTCATAGCCTGTAATAAGTTTACCGTTTCATGCAGATTGACTTCGAGGACGCTTTGCGCACCTGTGCAGGCCAGGGCTTTCGCATCATAGCCAACGGGGAGGCGATAAGGCCGGTGTGGAGAGACACGAGTTTTACCTTCAAATATTACTCTGACGCTTTGTTCGACTTTTCGCACTGGTTTGGGTTCAGCAAACGGCAATTCAAGGTATTGAAACCATAAAGGCCTATTCATGTAGTCATGCATGCATTTCTTTAACTGTTAAATGTGCTCTGAGAAATTTTATTGGCTCAATCATGAAAATGTCAACCACCAGGAACTGGAAGTTGCCTATACTATATATTGACTAACACTCTTGCGATTTTAAGTGTGAATAATATGACTGTTGTTTTTCCCCTTTCAGATCTCCTAATAGACGAATGACGGGACAGTCATCCTGAGCATAACATAACAGAAAAAGTAACTGAAACCCAGAGGAAGATATGATCGTGTTTGTTGCCTCGGATTGGGTCTGTGGTTTGTCATAGGGGAGTGGCCTCGCAACAGAACCACACGGGAGGGGTGGCTGAATCAAGCTGGAATGTCATGACTCAGGCTGCAAATCCTGGTCTTTACTTGATGTACTTTATTCTGGCACATACTGTCATCATGCGAATGTGCTAACCTAGGTGCATACTTCAATTATTACTATGTCCCACATTTACACTACTGTGGATTATTATAATCAGTAGGCCAGGCCTATACAGAGTCTCAGGTAATATAATCAATTAAGTGCTCGAGGTGTATACCTCTTATGTAATCAAGTATGTGTAATCAATGATAAAGGTCATTAAGTAGCTTATACCATTTTAATTTGAGTTTTAGTTAACAAGTAGAGTTATCAGAAAAGACAGAGAATGCGTGATACTAAGGAAGCATGCAGCTGTTGAAAGCACCATTGTGTGAAGCTTACATAATGGAACACATAATTATCGAGTTACATAATCTTCTAGCCAATGCCTTGGAATAGTAATAAATCTTGTTTGGTGCCTTCTACCACACTCCAGATCACCTATCACAACCCTTCCAGAGGAAGAACAGTCAGAGAATGCAATTACATAACAGACAGACTGTACATTTGTAGACATAAAAGACGTCATGATACCCAACTTGGAAAAGCATACACGTGTATGAAAAGGGTAAAATACTTTATTGTTTGTTATCAGAGAAGGGGAGACAGAAATCATTTGGCAAGGAAAAAGAAATGGAAAAAGTCAGACAAATCATATAATCATAACAGGCAGCACGGTGGCTCGGTGGTTGGCACTATTGCCTCACAGCAAGAAGGTCCTGGGTTCGATCCCCACCTGACCCAAGGGCGTTTCTGTGTGGAGTTTGCGTGTTCTCCCCGTGTTCGCGTGGGTTTCCTCCCACAGTCCAAAAACATGCAGGTTAATTGGTGACTCTAAATTGCCCGTAGGTGTGAATGTGAGTGTGAGTTGTTGTCTGTCCCTATATGTCGGCCCTGTGGTAGACTGGCGACCTGTCCAAGGTGTACCCCGCCTCTTGTCCTGTGTCCGCTGGGATAGGCTCCAGCCCCCCCCCCCCCCGTGACCCTGTACAGGATAAGCGGTAAAGTTAATGGATGGATGGATAATCATAGCAGAACTAATTTTATTGTATTTCTCATCCTAAATCATGTTTTTGTGATTATTGTGTGTGTGTGTATATATAATAGCAACTGTGTGAGGTGAGAGCTAAGATTTGGATACATTTTACACAATGGTGTCACTTTCTAAGCGTTTGTTGAGATTCGTCCTTCAGAATCGCAGTTTCTCATTTATCCAGTTTAGTGCGTACGCATGGGTTGAACTGCGTGTGGAGGACCGAACACGTTCACGTCAAGCATTAATCACAAAGTTTAGAAAGTGTCATACACCTTCTTCAGTGTGTACGCAACGACGTTTATAAATGAAGCCCCTGGCTCCTAGTGTATTTGTAATTAAGTTAATTGTTGTCATCTCTTCCATCCGAAAAAGACACAACACAGGTCAGCCAAGTGACTAGAGCATCTGGACAAAACATCTTTAGAACTGCAGTGCTTCCATGTACTTAAGTTCCTGTGATGAAAACTGTCACAAAAAATCTTTTTATCAAAACACAAAATGTTTTGTTTTTTTATAGCAAAAATTGTGGGGAGAGGTATTTTTTTCACTTAGTACATTTATTTAGAAACTGGCTTATAAGATTATTGTCAGCTTTTGTTGTTAACATATGTAAATTTAAGCAATTTCTGTTTGTTTTTACAATTCCTAAAACATACATTTTACTGTACAGATTTTCTTTAATCAAAAATGTAATAAATATACCGTATTGAACATGTAGGCCGATTAAACAGTCAAATGCAAAGATCTTCGGTGCCACATGCCATCTATGTGATAATTTAAAGGGCCCATTGCATTACTGTGTGATTCCTTAGTGTCTATGAAGCATATTAAAAAGATTTTTGAAAAATAAAATCTATATTGTATTTTTTATAAAATATTCTAGGGTGCCTTTTTCTTCCATTCCAACTCACATGCCTGGTGAACTCGAGTTTAAGTGGTGAACGGGAGTTTACGCCCACTGCTCATTAACATTCATCAGCTGAGTTATGTTATTGGCAAGGGATAGTAACATTCCGCTGTCATGGGAGTAGTTCCACCTTACGTAAACTAGCCTGAATCCGTCATTTGTTCAATTAGATTGACTACCGTTTTCTACGTCACAAATTGCTGCGATTCAGAACAGCTTGTAAAACAGGGTAGATGTGTTTTCAGAGGTGAACTACAGAAAATGCACAAGGCACAGATTTGACTATTTCATGTTGTTGGTACAATCCCTCCGAGGGGTTAAACAATGCTAGACAAAGAAATATTCCAAATCTACCATTAAGGTCCCTTTAAGCACTTTGGGTGTCTGGAAAAGCACTACATCAAATGCAATGAATTAATTTAACTACAGCAAAGAGGGACAATAATAATAATAATAATAATAATTCCTTTTATTTCGTTTTTACCGCTTTTCTAGATACTCAAAGCGCTTTACACATTGGTCGCCAATTAATAACACAGACGAACTACGAATGGACCAACAGCTATCAAA
This sequence comes from Galaxias olidus, assembly GCA_026901105.3. Classification (NCBI taxonomy): domain Eukaryota; kingdom Metazoa; phylum Chordata; class Actinopteri; order Galaxiiformes; family Galaxiidae; genus Galaxias; species Galaxias olidus. Next base: position 22,347 of record JAPMUY010004754.1, read on the forward strand.
CACAACACTCAGTCTGAGTGATACCACGGCAGCCAATTTGCGCCAGACTTGCTCACCCAACATACTACGACAGACTCACACAGATAGGACAGACAGACAGACTCCAGTTGAATTGGCAGTGACTAATGCTCATTTTCAAATTAAATGCGTATAAAGAAATGACTAACAACAACAGGAACAATACAAAGAAATACAACTTTTTAATGTAAAGAAATCATCTTTGGACACCATGCAGGGAGGAGAGGGCAAACAGGTCACTCAAGGGATGAGGAGGAGGGCGGAGGAAGCATTGGTGATTAAGTCCACATACTCCTTATAGTCGCTTCCAAAGTAACGCGTCGCCAGGTAGTTCAAAATACCCACGATGCACATCAGGAACAGGAACGAGAGAACTCGTTTCCCAAACAGGAAACCTGGAGTACTGGAAAAAGCAGCCAACAAAACAAAGAGTTAATTTGCTGTAGGGATAAAGGTATAGTAATCAGTCAAAACTTTGGAAACGCTTTCCCATTCACTTGACCAATCCTTTAACTGGTACTGTATATATTTGTTTTCTTTTCAAATAGTCTTACAAACATCGAAACCTATTAAGTCATTCTATATTCTGACTTGAGTATTTAGATATGGGGTTACTCCTGAAAACTGAACTCAATGGAAAGAGGAACCTGCAGATGGTGAACCGGTATCGTTCCCAACAATGTCACAGAGTGTTTACCTTTGGCATGTCTGTCCCTGGTAGCCAATGAAGTACTTCTGTCTGGCGAACAGATAGATGAGACCTGCAAAGGCTGCGGGAGCTGGAGAACAGAACAGAGTGAAATGACCGTCTCAAATCTTCATTTACTAAACTACTAGATGTCCAAAGACATGTACAGTAGATTACCAAAGTGGTGATTAACACATCTTTCCACTCACTTATTGAAAAGCACATATACGTTTCAGACAAATACCTATTTTAAGTCTACTGAAATGTGTGTAGTTTCTGTGTGTGTGTGTGTGTGGGGGGGGGGGGGGGGGGGTAGTGGTTTACCTTGGTTAAGGCACAGACCAGCACACCACAGGACAGCTAGGAATGTTGGGTAGGAGTCCATGCAATTACGACTGGGGATAGATGAGGAAATCATGACAATAAATAAATGATGAAATTCATTGCTTTAGTCACCTTCAGATAGGTCAGTCAAATATCCATAACATACCATGATGAGTCACACAACAGCTGCAGCAGCTGCAGCGAACTTTTAACCTTTAACTGTGAGAAACTCCACCCAGCCCAGACAAAAGCTGATGCAATCCTCAAACCACAGCAACATTAGACTTTTCAGACCTTGTCTTAATAGAGGCCTGTCACCGAATGTTTAACACGTTGTTGCTAGTTGTAACAGAGACGCGACGCCATGTTGGAGGACCAAATCGTTGCTATTAGCTGTTAAAAAGTAACAAGACTTGTAGCTACAGTGGTAGGCTAACTATACAGTTGCTGACATATTCTACGGATCGACACCGATACATTTTATCTTGTCTTCATATCTTTCTCTTTCAAGTGCGGATAATTGACTGATACTAGACGCAGACATTGATGCCAGTTTCTGTCAGTTGTTCACATAGAATCTGGTATTTCTACCCCCAAAATGGTGGACGATGTAAAAGTGGGCGTGTCCATGACGTCAGTGACAGGCCTCTATTAGGCCTACAGGAAGTCGCAAAGCATTGTGACGTCAGTGACAGGCCTCTATTAGGCCTACAGGAAGTCGCAAAGCATTGTGACGTCAGTGACAGGCCTCTATTAGGCCTACAGGAAGTCGCAAAGCATTGTGTCCACATGCCTCTAGCGCTAGCCTTGTCTTGAGAAAAAGAGAATAAAAGAATAACAGGAAATACAAAGGTTATGTACTGTATACTCTGAAATAGATAGGTCACTGCATGTCTAAAGAGCTTCCCCATGAATCTGATTCAAATTACAAAAAAAAAAACGGTGTCATTTAAATCCTGATAGCAGAGAACAAAGTATGTGTTTCTGATGAAATGGAACGTACAGGAGAAGTTGTATATCATTTCAGGACACATTACATAACACTGGAATTTCATGTAACACAAGAGCACCTTTACTGGCACACTATGTACTGATAGTCTGTCCACTTCCTATGTGGCAACACTGACAAAACAGTACAAGTTCTACTCAGAACAGCTTTGAGAGCAAGAGCTACTATGAAGGAAGCTTAATACAACACTCATAGATCTGGCTACTTTGGGATGTATTCTTAGCCAACTATAAATATTCTTATGTCCAAGTTGTATTGCTGCAACTTCACAAATGATTGCAAACTGTACCCAGGTCCTTCTTAAGCACTCCAGGTAGACTGAGGTCAAATGTGTGTCTTGACTATATATCACGCAAGGAGATCATATCACTTTGAGAATAGCCACAGTGAAGACAGGATATGGTCTAAAGAACTTCCTCTTTTCAGACCAGGAAGTCAAACTGTCTCTGTAACACTAATCATTTCATGGCAGACAAGCCAAAAACCCTACCCTATCGAAGCTTCCTGTTAGATAGGGTGGAGGGGTGGTGGTGGTGGGCATGCAAAGCAGCTGGAAACTCTCGAATGTACGCCATGAACCAGTGGTTGATGTTGCAAATGCAAATGTGATAAGAACCACAAGTAGTCATTGTATGTCACAAACCAGCTCCTGTGTCTCAACATCTATGTCAGCGTTGGCAGCTTGACACCCAACACCAGTAGGTTAGGATAATGTCCTGGCAGAAAAGGTTTATCAATAATCCAAAAACCGACAGCTATCCAACACATATCTTGACATTATGGCTATAGAAATCATCAATTATTATCAATGAATGGTATTGATGAATGAATTTAACAAAGTTTAAGGTTTATGGAGGGGTGGTGGTGAGCAGGGTTATGAGTTATGATGGAGGATGGCAACACACTTACTTGGCACATGACACTCTTTCGAAAGCGGCTGCTTTAGTGTTGATATCTTTTCCTGCTCTCTCCACCTTCTGTGAAAAAAAGGCTGTGATCCACAAATAAAAAGAGACAATAGCAGGTGAGACAGACTTGTCTACAAATGCATTAAAAAAAAGGTCATTATTTATACATTTATACTCGTATTGTAGGCAGTCTAATTGTTATTACCAAATAATCCAATAACACTAATAACAACGTGATTAACAATCATTTTTACAGTATGCAGAGCACTTTTTTTACAATTTAAAAGTGTTTAAATAATAATACAATAAAAACGAATGATGCCCCCCCCCCCCAAAAAAAAAGAATATGAATGTAATATAATTAAAACGATTAAAAATCATAAAAAACACATTATAATATTAACAGCATGCCAAAGCTTACGTCATTAGGCATCATGGCATTATTGACACCTTGAAAGGTGCCTATAAATGTCTATTATTATTATTACTAGTAGTAGTAGTAGTAGTAGTAGTAGTAGTAGTATTAGTATCATTCCATTAAGGTAAGTTTAACTAAGTGCAGGGAAGCAAAGCAATTGCTAATAAATTTTTGGGATTCAGAAAAGTGATCGTTACCTGAAGCCAAGGTGTAATATACAGTGTACACTACCTCCCTCGAATCTCATTTAATTTTTTTTAGAATAGTTTCTGTTTCTCTCACCGTTTTGCAGGGCGCTGATGAGGGTGACCAGAACAAGGAGGAAGATGTGTTCCACCACAACGGCCTCCATGGTTCCTGACTTGTGTTTGAACGGCAAATAGAGTGGTGGATGGATGGATGGAGAGAGGAACGAACGGCAGAGTGAAAAACGACCTCACTAGTACAGAGACAAAATTCTATTACTACTTATTCAGTCCCCTTGCACTGTCTAATGGTTCTATTTTTTTCTCTATATTAAACACACACAAACTAACACCACGCCCCCTCCACACACAGACTCACACACACACACACACACACACACACGCACACACACGCACACAAACACACACACACACACACACACACACAGAGCTGTGTGGTTTGTTACTACCTTTGGTCATGTAAAGTGTATGAACGACATCACCGAAATAAAAGGAAGTTTAGCAACTCAGTGTCCCTTCCTTCCTTCCTTTGTATTTCTCACGTTATTTGTCAAAAATATGTTTTAAGCATAGAGAAAGAACAGTAAAGTTAAACACAATAACCTTTTGCAACTCTTTAGAGTTTGGACCGACCTTACTGGTGAATGAGGCGCCATGGCGTGCTAATCTCAAATAAAGATTTTGCATTCGAAAAGGCATGATCGATGTCTTGCGCACGTGCTTTTAACATGCTATTTATATATTATAGATTATGTACCACGCAATGTGTGTGTGTGTTGTTCAAAAACCGTTCCCTTATTAGTGTGTCTCGTGGTCCCATATGGTCTAGCGGTTAGGATTCCTGGTTTTCACCCAGGCGGCCCGGGTTCGACTCCCGGTATGGGAACATTGATTTTTTTTTGTGCCTTTTACGATCTATTTTTTCTAGTATATCAAATCACTTTATCTGCAGTTTTATTACTCACGAACAAGAAAGTACAATATACACTCTTTACATAAAAAACGTAATAAAGAGGTCAAGTTCAGACAATATGAACTTAAATCTCTTAACCACTGGGTGGCATTTCATGCTCACCGTAGTAACTTTTACATGTCGGTCAACTACTTTCGCCTGCAAAGAAAATCGATTTGTGTGTACAGTACTGTGTACACTGCGAGTTCGAGTTAATATTCTATTCCATTCCTGCATAATGAGGAACATACCTTAAATACACCTTTCTAAACAGGATACGTCCACAGTATTGCATCTTTACTTTGGTTCTTTTACTTTGGGTTTCCACTGACAAATTGTGACAAATCTTTACTATCGATGTCCTGTCTCGGCTCTCATCCTCGCTGTTGCCGCGGCACCCGGCCACTTAACCCAAGAAAAGCGCGGAAACTTTTAAAAATGTATCACTGTGCGAGAGTAGACGTAAACCAGATTTTATGTGAAGTATTTTTGCTAGTGTCACTTCCCTGCCCGACCGCTACCTACTGTTTGAAACATGTTCACTTCGTCTTCTTGGCTAAATCTTAAATGTATTTTCACATGCTAACTTCACTGCAACCGGAGAAGTATCGGCAAGAATGATGCCTTGTGATTGGCCATCAGTCGAACTTCACAAAAGTGGTAAAAAAAAAAAAATCATGAACATTATTCTTAGCTTAATTTATGTCTATTTCATAAATATTTTTGTGAAATTAAGTTTTTCTATGCTCCAAAAATTATCAAAAAAAATGTTTTCTGCATTTTAAAACTTTGAGACGGGTCAAATTGACCCGCATGCGTACTGCAGGGAATAGGCTATTCCAAGTGGATATCTGTTACAACGATTGTGCGTTTCTCATAGTACTAAAACAAAAAACTATACATAGCCTACTTCACAAAATAAAAATACTGAAAATATTTATCAGGTAAACTACTTCTCCGTTGTGGGTTATAAATAGGATGTAATTATTAATGTTGATAGTTTATGTGATGTGAATGTTTACAATTTGCGGCCTTGCATAATATCATAGGATACTTTTCACTGTAAAAACTCAAAAGAAAACAAAAGATGTAAACCAACTTAATTACATTTTATTATAGCTTCTTTATAGAAAAATACATACATTCAAAACAGGAAAACGTGAGTTTGAGTGGGACACTATAGCAAAGCCCACCTTTAACTCAAAATATTTAGACTACATCCTTTTAAATAATTTAAACTAAGACAGATCAAAACAAACCTTAGTAACCAATCACAACAGTATGCATGACGTCTTCTTAGAACAGCCTTACCATGATGCAGACAAGTTTTTGTTTTTATCGTCTAAGCCAAAGGAGACACACGTGAATGAGATTGTGCATCAAACCTTCTAACTTTGTAATCAGGTATATCTTTCAGACTGAAAGGTAAAGTTTAAAAGAAAGCTGTCCTGTGCTTGAAGTACCAACCAAGAATAATCTGGTTGGTGTAAAAAATGAAAGTACAAAAACAAACATCACAGATGTGTTTAACATAGTATTCCTATGAAGCACCAATAGACCACAGAACTGGCCCAGCACGAAGAAATAATTTAAGACAAGTGGTTATTGACAGCCGTATCTGACAGGACAGGGATTGTCTGACAGAAATTGGGGACTATTGGAGGAAGAGACATTTGAATTACATTGACAAAATGTCAAAGCTTTAATTTAAACTGGCCTATTGTGGGTTGGATAAAGTGGCATTAGTGTTTTACGTCAACTTTGTAGGGCACCCTTTGAGTCTAAAAGAACAGATCAAGGGCATTAAGTGCTTCACTCTCCATTTCACTCTGCGGTTGGACAGCCTGCTCACCAATAAACTCCTCCAGGAAGTCTTCACCGGCGGTTGCTACGGAGCCGTTAGCGACCGGCTGTTGTGTCGTGGTCTCGTGTTTTTTAAACTGTTGTTGCGCCACAAGCTCTCCACCAATGACGTTCCCCGCATACGCAGAGTCTCCGCCCCCTTCCTGTCCATTGGCTAGCATCTCCAGGTAGCCGGTGCTGTCCGGTGATAGGTTGCTGGCGGTCGTTGAGGGCGACAGGAGGTCGGCAAAGAACTCGTCGTAGGCGGGGCTGTTATAGGCCGAGGTGCTGGAGCTCACGGTGTACTGAGAGATCGGGTGGGTGCTGTCGGATTTCTGACCCAGCTCCCCTCCTAACCCCACCCCACCCGGGTCGCCCAGCTTCATGTTCAGCTTCTCCAGCTTCTTCTTCTTGGCTTTCAGTTTCTTCAGGAGTATGTAACGGAGAGCCTCCGTGTTACTGAGGCCGGTTGGAAGCGTTGCAGTGGACCGGCCGCCGGGCGGGGTGGAGAGGAGCTCCGTGGCCCCTGGCAGACGAGGAGAAGCAGAGTTAAATGCGAGGGGTTTCCTCGGGAGTTGGGAAGGGGACCTAGGGGAGACGCGGGTCACCAAAGCCGGTCTTTGATGGTGGTGCTGGGGTAGAGATGCATTGTGGGACTGAGGCTGTGGTGGAACGGTCCGCGAGGAGAAACCTCCGAACATCTCGGCGGCTTTCACCGGCAGAGCCTTGCCATCCCCCGTCTTGAGCAGAGGCTTGGGGTAAACTCCTCTGGAGAAGGGCTGGGCTGGGGAGTGGATGGAGACCGGAGGAGGCTGGCTTTTACTGGGTGGAGCTGGACAACGGACGACGTGGCTGGGGGCGAACGCGTCCGCGGACAGGTCGAGTTTAGGAACGGGCGGCGCAGGGTTGAGTGGCAGGGCGGCCGGGGCGGACAGAGGCGTGGAGGTGGACACCCGGGAGCAGCTGGGGCTCGTGCCGATGAGGAAGGACACGCGGGAGTTCTGCTCCAGCGACAGAGGCCGCTCCGGTGGGCTTGACTGGGGGTCCGAAGGCTTCGGGGAGCCTGGGCGTCCAGCGGGAGGGCGTGGGTCGCTCACAGCATGGCCTCCGCCCACCACAGACGGTAAGATGACCTCACAAGGCGCTACCATGAGAGCTACCGTGGGTTTGGCCGTGGGAGCGCTCGCTTTGACCGGCGGTGCCGCTCTCTTGGTCGGCGTTGGTTTCGGTTTGGCTGGCAGCTTGGGCATTTTGATCTTCGCTCGGCTCTTTCTTTTCCGCTTGGATCTGGGTTCAAAGGTCGGGTCGCTGGATTCGTTGGTACTTTTGGACTCGGGTTCGGAGTCAGGGTCACTTTCGGACGCGTTGGGCTTGTCAGAAGGTGACTGTAAAATGGCTGGGCTCTGGGTCAGCAGGTCAGGATAGAGTCCAGGGGAGGGGCAGTCAGAGGTGGGTGGGAGAGAGTGCACATCTGATATGGCTGTGTACGCAGGGAGCTCCTCGGGGACGAGGGGAGGAGGAGCAGCGTGCCTCATAGAAGAAGAGTCGCCATCGCCGTCGGGGTTTCCTCCAGCGTCCACTTTGACCTCCACGAGCGTGAGCGTGACGATGTCCTCGTGGGTTAGCCCCTCGAAGGTGTCGAGCAGCGTTGTGGAACCGATGGAGGCGTCGACGCCGGGCGTCACCGTGGTTTCCATGGCGTCGTCGTCCTCTGACACGGTGAGCGCCTTGACGATGTCGACGTCATCGTGCGGAGCGGGGAGGGAGGTGAGGTGAGACTTTTCCAAGAGTGTCACCGGTTTGTCCAGTATCAAGTCTTTAATGGTCTGATTTTGGGGGGGTTTGTTTCGGGGCACAGGGCTGTCCAAGAAGGTGGTGGTTGGTGAACAGGTGCTGAGGAGTTCCCTGGGTAGCGGCTCCCTCTCCCAAAAAACGATGTGAATCTCCTTAGGAGGCACTTCCAGTTTACTGTGCGTGGCACATTTAGGATACTTAAGGCCATCAATCTCCAGCCATGTTCCTGATGATTAGAAGAACACAAACGTTCAGTTCAAAAGTTTTATTCATTTTAAGATTTAGATTACAAACAAGAGACCTTTATTTTGACCAAAACAGCAAACAAAAAAGCAAAGTGAACCAAAAATAAAACATTATTGTTTTCACAAAACAATTTTTTATGGAAGCAATAGTTTCACTTAAGGTATATGATAATAATATTTGAAGCAATATAAAAGGAACCAAACATATAAAGCTACAATTAAAGAAGAAAAAAAAAGTAGTTCAAGTGGCAAAATGTACTATTGAAATAACAAAATGTACGCGGTTTTCCGAGCAGTGGTGTACTAACCATCAGGTTGGTGGACCCAGGTGACAAAGTGCCTTTGCTGCAGGCCGTACTGGATAACGGTGGTGACAGAGTAGAGCTTTTCGTGGAAACTGAAGGAGTAAGCAGCCATGTCGTTGTCAGGCAGACCCTCCACAAAGTGCAAAGCAAACACTGGAGGCACACTGACAGAGAGAAAGAAAGAAAGAATGAAAGAAAGAACTGAATTGTAACAAACAGGAGAAATAGTCTAGTAGTAATGATAATAAACAATAATCAATCAAGGTTGGCAAGAGAGGATAGGAGACTGCCATAATTATATTAGTATTTAATAATATTCAATGCAACTGGGTTTACTAAAGTCCTAAAACAGGTAAATAGGGAAGAGAAAACCCTCATATTTTAATGGTGGTCAAACCTTGAAACCATACATTTCTCTTAACTTTTATGATGATATATTCAAAACTTTATAGTTTAAAAAGTGGTTTAGGCCTCACCTTTCCAGTGACATCATTCTGAGCTGTTCCTTGTCAGAGCACGCCTGGCAGCTGACTGGCTGAGTAGCGTTCAGTGGGAGCCAATCAGAGGCCACCGGGCCGAAAGAAGGGAGCACATCCACATGCCTGCACGAAAAAACAACAGAACACATCTCTGAAGATTTATTCTCTTCACCAAGTCAGATCTACTTCTCACCTTAATTCATTACTCTGGGCCTGGGCCAAATATTTCAGGGGGAGAGAAAGGTTAAGGAAAGCAAGAGATGAAGACCTTTCATTCCAAGTAAGTGTTCAAATACACATTTTGAAAATATTTTAAAAGGGCCCATAATGTAGATAACCATACATTTTTGTGTGACTTCTTGGTGTCTATTTAAAAATATTTCAACACACAAAAAAAATGACATTGTATTTTTTATTAATTATTCTAGGGTGCTTCTTTCTTCCTTTCCAATTCACATGCTGTTTTCAGTGGTGAACGCGAGTTTACGCCCAGCGCTCATTAACATTTATTAGCTGAGTCATGTTATGGGCTAGGGATAGCAATATTCCGCTGTTGTCATGGCTGCTGCCAGAGCAGTTGACCTTACTTAAGTCCATGATCGGGTCAATTAGATTGACTTAAATTTTCTACGTCATGCTTCAGAACAGCTTGTAAAATAGGGTAGATGTGTTGTGAGAGGTGTACTAGAGAAAATGCACAAGGCCCCGATTTCACTTTTTGATGTTGGTACAATCCCTAAGGGTGACAAAACAATGGTAGACAAAGAAATATTCAAAATCTTACATTAGGGTCCCTTTAAAAAACAGCCGGGAGTTATGATTTAGCCTATCCTTTATCAATGTTTCTGTGGTTTATGCTAGACCCCCTTTGTGAATCTGTGTTAAATAAGGTTAGTGCTTTGATGATGAATATTATGTGCGTGTGTGTGAGAGAGAAACCTGAAGGAGGTGCTTTCATTGTGTCAGTGTTACCTAAGATTGGTGTTTAGATTGTGTGTGTGTGTGTGTGTGTGTGTGTGTGTGTGTGTGTGTGAGAGAGAAACCTGAAGGAGGTGTTTTCATTGTGTCAGTGTTTGGTACCTGAAGTTGGTGTTTAGATTGTGTATTTGTGACCTGAGATTGGTGTTTAGAGTGTGTGTGTGTGTGTGTTTGTGTGTGTGTTACTTGAGGTTGTTATTTAGAGTGTTTGTGTGTGTGTGTGTGTGTGTGTGTGTGTTACCTGAGGTTGTTGGTATTTAGATTGTGTGTGCGTGTCTCCTGAGGATGTTGTTGTTTAGAACGTGTGTGTGTGTGTGCTACCTGTGGTTGTTGGTGTGTTTGCAGCTGGTACACTCCTGCTTCCAGCTAAATGACAGCTGGAAAAAAGGATCCGCCCAGGCATCCATCTTCAAGAGAAGGGGCATGGCAAACACAGGAGTATCCTTCTGACCTATGGGTCAGACAAAGGTCAAGAAGAAAATCAAAGGTCAAATCCAGCTCTCTTTTTTACAGATACTTTTAATATAATATTGAAAAGGGGTTGTTTCAATAATTGTCTTCATAAACTTGCAGGTCTGGAATGGCAGCCGTCCATTTAAGACACCATGCTTAGTAGCTCATCATTACATTACATTAAATTTAATTTAATTTAATTTAATTTAATTTAATTTAATTTAATTTAATTTAATTTAATTTAATTTAATTTAATTTAATTTAATTTAATGGCTCAACTCGATTAGAAACGAAATCAGACGCATTCCAATTCTACATGAATCAAATGTGGATCTACAGAAACCACGGTGTTGTGTTGCCCAGAGTCAAGTGTGGTACTTCCATATCGATCGACCAATTGATGGACGATTGATCGTCGGAGGAGGAGTGGTACGTTCCTTACCAAGTTTACACTGCAGTTTGGGCTGCAGCAGTTTAAAGGTGTCCAGTCGGAGGGTCTCCAGCAGTGAGTTCACTTGCTTCCACACGACTGTGGAAACTCTCTGTACACCCCCTGCTCAGACATGAACATGACGTCACCCAGAGTGACACAAACACACAGGAACTAGTCTAGAAAACAAACTCCTGGGTTAAGATCCAGAAACACCTTGCTTTTGTTTTACAATAACTTAATGGATTTTGTTACATGGGACTGATAAAACAGCACATTCAACATGAGAAAGCAAATAAATATAAACTAAAGTTTGATGCATCGTTATCACAATAAGCAGAGTTGCAGACTAGGAGCAACATTAGCAGTTGATGGAACCGTGTTCTGACATTAGTGGGGCGTCTATAGACACAGAGCGCAACGCGTCAGTGGGAAGACCACGCCCCCCGTGGGGGAAAACAATCCGCGAAGTTGAATGGGAGTCAATGGGAAATTGGTGAAGAACGCGTCTTTAAAGATCTTTAACAGAAAATGTCAACAGCTTACTTCAGTACACTTCTGCCCGAAGGGCTGGATATATACAAAAGCTAAACTTGATTGGACTCGCTCAGTGTCCATTTTCTGTCCCAAAATCAAAACAAAAGCAGTTGGAAATCTAAGTAGCCTATATTTTAGACCGTTCGTATCTACA
>JAPMUY010004756.1:0-10000 GCA_026901105.3 Galaxias olidus
CTCTCTCTCACCCTCTGTCTTCTCTCTCTGTCTCTCTGTTTCTCTCTCTCTTCTTCTCTCTCTCTCTCATGCTTTGTCTTTCCGCCCTCGCTCTGTGTCTCTCTCACTCTTTTTTTCCCAGACAGAGGGATCGTGGACGCAGGAAGTCGTCTGTTGATCTGCTTATGTTTGTAGGGCCCAGAGGAAGTTCCCGCTGTGTGTGTTTATGTAGTGTGTGTGTCATGGTGTGTGTGTGTGTGTGTGTGTGTGTGTGTGTGTGTGTGTGTGTCCTTTCAGTCACTTCATTGTACTGTGTGGGTCGGAGGTTCCAGCCGTAGCCAAACAGACCCCCTTAGACATATGGGTTTACGTTTAAAGCACACAGCCTAACCTGAATCTGGCACAGTGGCGTCCATTGTTGTCCGTTGTGTGTCTGTTAGCCCTCATTGGCCGGTTGGTCTGATTTGTCCCGCCCCCTTGTGTGTGTAGGCTGTATGTGGATGGTCCATTTGGCAGTCCGTCAGAGGAGGTGTTCAACTATGAGGTCAGCCTCTGCGTGGCGGGTGGTATCGGAGTCACGCCATTTGCCAGCATCCTGCACGCACTGCTGTGAGTGGCTGTCTACCCTGTCCGTCGTCAAGTCAGTCAAACAAATTGTGTTGTTTCTTGATGAGATTCATTCATCATACCACAATGCTCTCATTCTCTCTTTCTCTCTCTGCCCTCCCTTCTTCCCCTCTGTAAGGATTCCTGTTTCTCTTCCTCCTTCTCTCGCCCTAATGCCCCTCCCCTTCCATACTCTGCCCCATCCTTCCTTCTCTCCCCTTTCCTCTTAGTCTCTCTCACTCCCTCACCCCTTATGTCACCTTGTTATCCCTTCTCTCTCTCTCTCTCTCTCTCTCTCTGTCTCTCTCTCTCTCTCTCTCTCTCTCTCTCTCTCTCTCTCTCTCTCTCACTCTCTCTCTCTCTCTCTCTCTCACTCTCTCTCTCTCTCACTCACTCTCTCTCTCTCACAGCACTCTCACTCTCTCTCTCTCTCTCTCTCACACACACACACACACACACACACACACACACACACACACTCACACACACACACACACACACACACACACACACACACACACACACCCAGGTATTTCCTGCCTGAGCCTCATCCCTCTCTCTCTCTGTCTCCATAGTGACGGCTGGCGGCGCTTCCGGCTGCGCCGGCTCTACTTTGTCTGGGTGTGCCGGGAGCTGCAGTCCTTCTACTGGTTCGCCGAGCTGCTGTGCGCCCTCCACCACAAGGTCAGAAGGGGGAGGGGGGGGTCAAAGGTCACATGGCGGGTTCAGTGCCCAGGGGTCTTGGGGGAGTGGAGTGGAGGATGACTGGGTACCACTGAGGTCTGTGCAGGGCGACCCTTTCGGTTGCCTCTGGTCTGATCCGTGTCTGGGACGTTTCTTTCTGAAGTGTTACCGCCACCTGGTGGCCAGCCGATGTTCTCCACAAGTCACTCGGGTGTTTTGAGTTTGACCCCCTGCTTCGGTCGACTTCGTTTAGCTGTGGAACAGTTGTAAGGTGCTTTCTGGGGTTCACACAGAGGTCAACACAGAAAGGCCGCAGACGTCAGTCGGATGTTTTTTTTGGTTCTTTCTCTCACCTTCCTTCCTTCCTTCCTTCCTTCCTTCTCCTCCTCCTCCCCCCTTTAGCTGTGGCAGGAGAACAGACCAGACTACCTGAACCTGCACCTCTACCTCAGCCAGGCCGACGGACTGCAGGTAGGAGAGGCTCCCGCACACACACACACAGACACACACACCCACACACACACAGGCTCACACGCGCACAGACACACACACACACACACGACACATATTTACATGTTCCCTTCGTCCGTCCACCATACCTGCTCGAGACTTCATAGGTTGGGCTATTGTTGTATCCTCACACAAAATATATTTAAGACAGCGTGGCCAGGATTCCAAACCGCTCGTATTCTAGTTCACTCCGTGTCCCAGGTAAAAGACCAATCTTTGGACAGTACTGTTGTTGAGCTATTGTGGGCATCGCCATGCCAACCCAAGGAGTACCACACGAAACAGCGTGGATTGTATAGTCGACTAAAACACAGGGGTGCATGGAAAAGCCTGCATGGAGATATTCCATCCATCTAAACCATGTAGTTGTCTCTCTGGCCAGCAGAGGGCAGTGTAGACTCTTCCTCACTGTGGAAGAAGAAGGATAGAGCCTCCGCTCTCTCTCTCTGCAGTTCTCTGTTGATTCTCTCTGCTCTCTAGGGTGAATGTACTGTGCCTGTACGAGGGCACGGATGTTATAGTTTAATTGGGGCCAGAGCGTTTACGAGGACCAGAAGAACAGCAAAATGTACTGCAGACATCAGTTAATGGACACACACCTCCCCCGCACGCTCACACACACCTCCCCCGCACGCTCACACACACTCTTTCTCTTCATTTGACCTGTAGATTGGACTCTCTCTTACTGCATCTCCCTCCCTCTCATCTCGAAAGTGAAATTAGCAGAAAGCTATCATCAGAGAAGGAACGAACTCTTTTCAGAAGCCTGTACTAGTGTGTGTCTATGCACGCGCGGGGATGTGGGTGGTGTGCGTGCGTGTGCGTGTGCGTGTGCGTGTGCGTGTGTGTGTGTGTGTGTGTGCGTTTGTGTGTGTGTGTGTGTGTGTGTGTCTATGTGTGTGTGTGTGTCCTTGAGAGCTCTCTGTGGCTGTGTAGGTATTCTCTACCTTTTCGGCCTTTCTAACCTTTTCATCAGATCCCTCTCTTTCACCGTTCCCTTCTTCTCCCCGCCGTTCCCCTTTTGTCCGCCCGCCCGTGACCTCGCCGGGGGCAGTGGGAAAAAAAGCCAGCGGGAATCGCGTGGCGACGTGAGAGAGCATGCCTCCGGTCAGACCGCGGAGCAATGGATTGAGACATGCGATACAAGGCTGTTTCCTTGTTTTTTTTCCGGAACGCCGGATGTGTTCGGTGGATGTGGGCCGAACGCAGTCACAGATTCTTCGTCTTCTTCTTCCGCTTCGGGAGGACGGGACGAAACACACTTCTCTTGGCCTGGGATCTGGGGAACGCGTCGTGGGATTTGACGGGCAGTGCGGTTTCAACCTCACCGGGCGTCGCTTTTGGTCAATGACCAAGAGGGGATGTTTAACGATCGGGCGGACCTGATCGGTCTGATTCGAGGTTGTTTTCTGTGTCCGTCCCACCTCTCGCAGAGCATGTCGGAGGAGAAGTACCGCCCCCTCAGTTCTCGTCTTCTCATTGGACGGCCGAGGTGGAAGCTGCTGTTTGAGGAGATTGGGAAGGCCAATAAGCAGTGAGTATTGGTGGAGAGGCTGATACGGAGATGGGTTTGTGATCAGCGGGCTGTAAATGGATACCTGCTTTGTTTCACATAATGGGCTAAAAATGATTGGTACAACTCATAAGCACTCTGCAATGTTTAGGCCTTTACAATTATGTCTCAGCAAACCTGTTCACTTGCCAACCGAGTTGCACCTTCACTCTTACTTGGTCTTTAAATCTTCTTATCGATGCAAAATGCAACAAAAGAGCGTCTCATGGGCCCATGTCTGAAATCAGCATTTGCGCTTTGTGAAAGTTTGTGTATCGATACCATTTATGTGTGCTTGTGTGTGTGTGTGTGTGTGTCTGTGTGATCGGTTGGTGTGTTTGTGTGTTGTTTGCTTGTGTGTGTGTGTGTTCTCAGGAAGCGCGTTGGGGTGTTCTGCTGCGGACCCAAGGCCATCTCCAGGACCCTGCACCGACTGTGCAACTCCGACACCCGCCACGGGGCCACCTTTGAGTTCAACAAGGAGTCCTTCAGCTGAGGGCCCCCAGCCTATCCTCCCTGACCTCTGCCCTGACCTCTGCACTGGCTCGTCACCCCAGCCTTGTCCCGAATGGACCGCCCCTTTCGAGACACCGTGGGCAATAGAAAGACGCAGAGACTTCTGGACTACAACGGGGAACGTGGTTGTCCCCGACCTTCTGGGAAAGTCCCAGGCACATCATGGACGTCACTGCTTGAAGGACTGAAGGGCGACTCAAGCCGTTTCTCATCCTGGTTGTTGGGGTGAGACTGAGAGGATGGTCCGGACGGGACAAGTAGGATATGCCTCCTCAATCCCATCGTTCATTTTTACTCTTCATATCCTGTCAATATGCTCCCAGGGATATTATTCTTTCAGCTTTTTTGAAAAAAATAAATTATGAACCAACTCAAACTACCAGTATTTTTAATTTCAAGTTATTTATGTTGTTCATAACGTTAAGTATTTGTGTATGATCTGTATTTCCGTGTATCTTTGCAAACGGTCACCTCTTACTGAAGGACTCAACAACGAAACACTGCATTCTGTACCAAATCCTTCATACGCGCCATTACCCAGCCTTTCAAATTGGTATTCCAGTATTCTCTAATTTTTCGGGATTGAGGGTTTTTGGATTTCTTTTTAGAGCAAAGCTTAACCTTAAATAAAAGGTATGTTCTATTTATGAAGTAAAGTCACGTACTTCATGTGTGTGTGGACGAAGGTAAAAACAACCATCAGCATCACAGAACAAAACAGCAGTTTGAATCAAGTCTGATTTAATACCCTCATATACACATATGAATCTTGAGCCACACATCATAACATGCGTGTTGGTGTTGCCTATTAGCATCTTTCAAGTAAAAACATCTGATCCATGCTAAAACATTTCGCTAAAGATACACCTTTCACGCCTCTCTATAGCACCAGACAGAGGGATGAATAAGCCCTAAAGGTAGGGAGGGAGGGAGGGAGGAAGGGAGGGAGGGAGGGAGGGAGGGAGTCGGAATGGATCTAGAGAAGCAGCAGAGAAAGAGGAGGCTGATTAGGACATTTCTTACCGGGGGTTTATTCTGCTTAAGAGGCTGGAGGAGGTGAGGTATAATGGGGCTGCCAGTCAGGGAGAGAGAGGGACCCCCGTCCCGTAAGCCCTGGAGCGTTACCTGAGGCCAGCTCACCTCATGTCCGTCCACCCCAGGTGTCAGTGGGAGAGCTCTCCTAGGGGCGGACCGTCTCCGTTTGACAGATACATCTTCAATCCAATTAAAATACGTTTGTGTTTCAAATAGTTATAGAAAGAGAAATATGTGTTCCCCTCAATTAGGCAAATGTTGTTTCTGGTTGTTGTTTTTGTATCATAGCATGAGATGGAAGCTATAAGTTATTGCTTATGAGAAACAACCCCTTATATCACCGGCCGGAACACATAAATCATCGCCAAAGAATGTCTTTAGACAAGTGTTTTTTGTGTGTGTGTGTGTGTGTGTGTGTGTGTGTGTTTTTGTGTGTGTGTGTGTGTGTGTTTGTGTGTTTGTGTGTGTGTGTGTGTGTGTGTGTGTGTGTGTGTGTGTGTGTGTGTGTGTGTGTGTGTGTGTGTGTGTTCTACAGCGTGGTCTGGTAGGAGGTGGAGCCGTCGTCGGAGCTGCTGTGGAGGAGCGGCTGCCTCTCGTCGTAGTGCTTCCTCCTCCGGCTGCGGCTCCTCTTCCTCATCGCCGCGGCGATCACAGTGGCCAGCACGGCCGCCAGCGCCGCGCCGACCAGGGCGGCCCCCAGCAGCCACGGCCAGATCTCCTGGGCCTGCTGCAGGTACGGGGTGAGGAACTCCTGGACGAACCGCTGGCCTGGGGCGGGGGAGGAGGGCGGCAAGGAGGAGGGGTGTGCGGTTTTAAAATGACATCATGCCATATTCCATCAAATATAGATTACATTTTGTACAGATTTGGGCCTAAGAGTGGCATCTGAACGAAGGCAGTTTTACGTGGTGGACAGTGGGGATTATCACATGTGGGCAAGTCTAAGGCCTGAGGGTACAGGGTCTTTGTCCTGTTGAAGAGAGGGGAAGGAAAGGATAGTGTGTGTGTGTGTGTGTTGACCCCACCTGGCTCCAGCAGGTAGGCGTACTCGTATCCCATGGCCTGCGTGGACAGGAAGTAATCCCCGTTGCGGTAGAGCGGCAGGAAGGGCACCATGAAGTAGCCGTCGTTGTGGCCAATCGGAGCGTCCCGCAGTGGGTAGTGGGAACGGGGGGGCAGGTGGGTCCTCAGCCAGCGCTCGTAAATACTGGGGATGGGCGGAGGGGGGTGGTGGGGGGCATGAAAGTAGGCGACGGAAAGAACAGAGAGATAGAGAGGGATGGAGGGATGGAAAGAGTACGAGGAGGGAGAGGAAGGTGACGGACAGAGACATGAGTGAAACGAGAGAGAGAGAGAGAGAGAGAGAGATGAGAGAGAGAGAGAGAGCAAGATGAGAGAGAAATGAGGGGAGAGGAAGGGGAAATGATGATGATTAGTTTTTGAATCGTTTTGACCACCGGGCAGCTCGGCGGCTCTCATTTGAATATCTCTGTTTGTTCTCTGGGCCGTCGAATGTATTCAGAGAGCCGCGCTAATGGGCCGGGCGTCTCTCTCTCCCTCTCCGTCGCTCCCTCCCGCCTCTCTCTCCCGGGGGGAGCGGGCGTTCTCGCCGACCGGGATGGAGGGAGTGACCAAATAGAGCGATAAAATGGATGAACGACTCTGGCATTCTACACTGACGCCTCCCAGGCTGGGAATAGCAGACAGTTACTGGAGGGCGTTGTTGTCTTAGATATCTACCTCTCTCTCTCTCTCTCTCTCTCTCTCTCTGCTCTATATAATCCCTTCCCAGTCGTTCTCTTTTATCATGTCTTTTTGTAGAGGACCTCAAATGGCCGTTAGTTTCCGCTGCTGAAGATTAACTTAATGAGCGTACCTCACTGTCAAACCGTGAGGCCAATTTGTTTTGAGATATGTTCGTCAAATACCGTACTACAGGTGCGCGGTAGGAGGCCTCCATTCTGTGTGTGTGTGTGTGTGTGTGTGTGTGTGTGTGTGTGTGTGCGTGCGTGCGTGCTCACGCGCTACCTGTCGATGAAGGCATGGTGGAGCAGGAAGATGGGGTCGTTGGCCGAGCCCTGGGTGGAGGACATGGAGCCGTTCATGAACATGTGCAGGGCGTTGTGCATGGTGCTCTGGCCCCGCACCGCCATGCCGGTCTCCGGACTGGCAAACCCTGCCCAGGACACCACACACAGAGGTGACTATGGGGCCCCCAACAAGGGGGGGCAGTTTCTGGGAGTTTAGCCGTTAAACAGCGAGAGGAAAACAGCTCACTTGTATTTGTCGAATGCATTGAACTTGAGGGCACAAAAAACATCCGTTGATTTTAGCATGACGAGCCATTTATGGGTTATCAATGTAAAATGAGACGGGCTAATTTATCATGATTCCAAGTTGTTGATGTTTAGGCATCTCGCTACATGGCTAACTGACAGCGGATCGTTTCACGGTTGTTTGTGGGGTTAGAGTGTGAAGTCCCGCCATGTTAAACCCCCCCTTTAGGACACCCTGCTTTGTCACTAGCAGCTCTCGCACCTTCTATGGCGTTCCGGAAGCTCATGTTAGCCTGCCGGTCCATGGTGCCGGTCTCGTACTCTGTGAGCCCCAGCACAAGGTCCACGTCACGTGAGGTGGGCAGCCTGGTCACGCGGTTCTGGTCGTGGTTGCCGGGGTTACGCAACAGAGGCCCCTCCCCCGTGGCGTTACACAGCGCCTCTCGGCTGTTGTACTCCTCCGGCTGGCTACAGATCACCTGCAGCAAATACAAGCGCGCGCGCACACGCACACACACACACACACACACACACACACACACACACACACACATAGAGAGAGAGAGAGAAAGAGAGAGGCAGAAACAGGACATCAATGCTAACTTTCATTTGATTTTCTTTCATAGAGAAGCACAAACAAAAAGACTTATTTATTTGAGTCAAAGCTATCTTTTCTGAGTTTTTCTTTCACTTTATTATGTATATTAAGATTTATTTAAAGGCAGGTTATGATAAAAAAAAATTATTAGCGAGATCAGAGATGAACAGCAACAGAAAGAATGAGATAGTGAGGGAGGGAAAAGAGGAAAAACGTATTGCACAGAAAAAAATACTGGTACTAATACGAATGTAAAGGCAGCATCCATGTTAGTTCTTTGTAGATAATCTGTATAAGCTCACATTATTAACAACAGCTAAAGGGCAACGGCATGTGCATTTTTCCTAAAGCCCCTTTAAAGCTGCCCAAATAATTTTTTCCTTTTTTCCCCCTAAAACAAAAATCATATGACTTGCACCAAGAGCGGAAAGGACCATTGGAGCTTTTAGATGGACACATATGCCTGTTTACGGAGATTTCTCCGGGATATTTCCACGGAACACCACACGCGACCCGCCTCGCTCCTACCTTCCAGGAGGAGAAGACGGAGGCCGGGCTGATGAGGTTGGGGTCCAGCGTGCTCCGCCCTCCCATCAGGGCGTCGGTGCACACGTCACACCCCGTGGCGTCCCGCCAGTCCCAGTAGGGGATGGCGAAGTCGAAGTCGCCCGTCATCTTGCGGATCTCGTTCTCCCAGTGCAGCAGGTAGACGCGGTGCCACGGCAGGAAGGCGGCCGACTCGTGGGCAAAGTCGATGTCCTGCCACACGTTGCCCGGCCCGCCCAGCAGGGCGTCGCGCGACACGTAGTAGTGCATCCACACGAACAGGTCGTACACTTTCACGTCCTGGAACAGCGGCCGCTCGCCCTCGGCGCCCATCTCCGCCCGGGTGCCCGTGGCGATGACGTAGTCGCGGGACGCGGTGTTCTTGGCCAGGTTGAGGTAGGAGATGAAGCGCTGCTGCTCGGCCGTGGAGAGGGACAGGACGTTCCGCCGCACGCTGCCCGACCGCGCCGCGCAGCCCGGCCCCGTGAAGCCGAAGCGGCACTCGCCGCAGTCGAAGCCCCCGTAGTTGCCGGCGCAGCGGCACGTGCGGTTGTAGAAGGCCAGGGGCCAGTGCTCCCGATCGTCCACCCCGGTGTGGGGGTACTGGGGCCCGTGGGGCTCCAGCGACACCTCCACCGCCGAGCAGAAGCCCCGGCCGGACATGCCGCCGCACAGGGAGCCGTCGCCCGCCCACGTCGGGCAGCAGGTCTTGGTGCGGAGGGACTCGGAGGTGGCGCAGGGTCGGGGGAACTGGGCGGCACACTGCTGGAGGATGAGGGGCGGGAGGAGGAGGAAGAGGAGGCGGCAGAGCGACATGGGCGGTGGGCTTCTCATGGCTGGCTGGGCAGCGCCGACACAGGAGCAGATCTTAAGATGTGGTGGAGAAATACAGGCAGATTTACCTGGTAACGAGTAGAACATTTATTTTGATGTGAATAAAACCAAACTAAAATAACCAATAGTCTTTAGCTATGGCTTCAAAACTGTAATGGAAAAATGGTGTGGGTTTAGGATTTTGAATAAGCCAGTGGGTTTAAGCCCTGCTGTAGATGAAACCATCTTGTACCTTGTACTCTTTAAAGCATTTTCTCTCTCTATGACAGGAACATGTATCTTTAACCAACAGTGCCCACAAAAACCTGGGGCCGGACCTGCTTAACGCTAACATAGACAAACCTTCATGCTTTCTATGGAGTTAGCTAAGAGTAAGCCATTTCAATTTGTTACAGTATATTTATCTTTCACACTACCACTGACCCTTAGCGATACCGTGCAGGCGCAAAATACTATGTTTGCATTGCATCGTTCCAACAACTAGGATAGTAATTAACAATATGTAGAGGGAGTGTGAAAATGCTCCAGAGTTTGAAAAAAAAGAGAAAAAAAAGAAAAAAACTAAGCCAACCATGTACCTTTCTGCAAACGTGGGTTACCGGTGATCAAAGCTGTGTCTCCGCTCCAGGTTAGAGCTGAACCCTCAGTCCTGTCTCAGGTTCCCCAGTAGTCCAAACACAAATACAGGTCTCGACAGAGCGAGGTCCTCAGCAACGACCAGCCAACCAGCGCAGCACACCCTCCGACACACACTCACTGAAGCCGCGACTTAGGCGCTGCCCTCACCGAGCAGCACAAAGGCAGTCCTGACGCTCACACACTCCATCACATGCTCAGGATAATATTCCAGAGGCCTGGTTCCTT
>JAPMUY010004756.1:12500-20000 GCA_026901105.3 Galaxias olidus
AGACACCAGTGTTTACACCTGTTCATCTCATCATGTAGTCGCCACCTGCGTTCACTCCCGTGTTCAGTGTCTCCGCTTGGCTTCACGCTGCGTATGCTACAACACTACAACCAACTGTTTTCTAGAATCAACCGCAGGAGATCTGAGAGATAGCATCGTCTAGTGTGAGAGGACGCCATGGTCCGGCATTGTAGACCAACAGAAAGGAATAATGCTGCTACTTGGACTTACTTGATCTGTGGATTCTGTCCTTCCTTTAAGGAGTTTAACAGACACTGTGGCTTTCCCGTAGTAGGGTAACCAACAGTGTATCTATGGCAACCAGGGGAAACCTGCGTATTTCTAAAATGAACGTCAACAATTGATTTACTGTCACTGTTATGCATTGTCGCATGTGTTTACTGTAGGGCCGGGGTGTATGTGAAGTGAGCTAATGTGGGGGTGTGTGTGTGTGTGTGTGTGTGTGTGTGTGTGTGTGTGTGTGTGTGTGTGTGTTACCGTTTGTCGTACACTCACTTATCATATATTTAAGCTATCTTCAGACCTCACCAATTGTCCCTTGCTCAGCCTTGTCTGTCACTTTATCGATCGAACCCAACTCATTTCACTTTAGTTCTCCCTGCTGATCCCATTCGTATCAATCCAATATCAGGGGTTGACGTCAATCTTTCATAAAGTAAATACAATAAATCTCCTGTATTTCACTGTAAACCGTAAGCATGAAGCGAGCACAAAATCCCACGCGCGCACACACAAGCAAACATAATTTCCTCCCAATTCCACTTCTAGAAGTGTGTGGCCGTTTGTTAGAGGCGTAAATAGTGTGTGTCCAACTGTCAGCAGGACGAGAGTTTGACTACCAATTACTGCGTACCAGTGCCAGGTTGCCATTAAATGTGCTCGCGGAACAGCTGTGAGACGTTACCATGGCGACGTGACCCTTATTGCACTTCCATGTGTGCGCGGGAAGGTTCCATTGATTCGGTCGCGGTGTCTGTCAGGATTTTATGAATTCGAGAGGGAGACTATCTTTGTCTTACTTATTTGCAATAGGTCACGCAGTGAACGACGGGGCCAGTTAGCACATATAGGGCACTCGATACGTAGTCTGTCGGTACAAGGCCAACCATTTAGATACACGTAATGGATTGCCATGAGGGTGCACTGTAGTCGACGGAGCAGTCAGCCGGCATGCTGAGCGGGACGATAGACAGCGGGACGGTGTTGCCTTGGGGTAGGTGACATGCTGTTTGGGTGACTCAGAGTTTGCACCTGCAATTAAAAGAATCCGCCAAAAAGGAGGAGTGTCATGAAGTTCCTCTTCCACGCTGGCTTTGGCTGGTGGTGTCACGGCGATATCCCACCAGGTCATCAGAACCGACCGGTTTCAAACTCGATGGGATGGAGATTTGACTTTTCGCTCTCTCTCTCTCTCTCTCTCTCTCTCTCTCTCGCTCGCGCGCGCGCGCGCGCGCGCACACACACACACACACACACACACACACACACACACACAGATACTCCATTGATTGTGGTAGAAGGAGGACGCAGGCTCCTGTCTTTGCGTCATTAGATTGTTGGGGAAGAGTAGGAGTTTGGGGCTTCAGGGGTGACAGGGAATCGGTTATGTGTTTTTAAGTGTGTGTCTGTGTGTTTTTGTTTCAGTGGTCTGCAGGCCTTTCAGTGCTTTTTAAATGGGTATTTCTTACGTCAGAGTAGATGTTTTTTAATAACAGAGAAATCATTTGTGTGACAGAGAGAGAGAGAGAGAGGTAAAGGGGTCAGGGTGCCGCAAATATGATATCACTGAACCAAAGAAAGCTAAGAGCCCACAGTCTATCTGTGTCTGTGGATGTGTTTAGGCCGTGTGTGTGTGTGTGTGTGTGTGTGTGTGTGTGTGTGTGTGTGTGTGTGTGTGTGCGTGTGTGTGAGCGTGCGCACTCCCGTGTGCTTTTAATGGTCACCTAATCCCACTTGCATTTGGCTGGCAAATTAATCCATGTCATGGCCAAGCTCTAAACCCTCTCCCTCTCTCCCTTTCTCTCTCTCCATCACTCCCTCACTCTCTCTCCTCCCTCCCTCCCCCTCTTTCTCCCCCTCTCCCCCTCAATCTTTCTGCCTTTCCATCTGTAATGTTGTGACACTCTTGTTCTCCGTCTCTTCCGAACTATTTATTGTTCTCAGTCTCTCCCGCTTGCTTACACAACCCACCCTCCCTATCATGTCTCTCTAACACACACTCACATGATCATCATTTATCACACCTACCACACATACAGCCATCTGTGGATAGATGCATGAGACAGAAAAGAGAGAGAGAGAGAGAGAGAGAGTGTGTGTGTGTGTGTGTGTGTGTGTGTGTGTGTGTTTGAGAGAGAGAGAGAGAGAGAGAGAGAGAGACTTGCTGTTTATCGCTGCTTGACCTGTGACTTGTGCAGAGCACCCTTATTGGAGCGCGGCAGCGCGAGGGCGACAGACAGACAGGGGAGCGAATGCAGAGGAGTTCAGTTGTTGCTATGGTGAAAAAGTGGATTATTCACGAGCATGATACCCTGATAGATGTAAAAGAGGAGGTTGGGGTTTCTGCAAACACAGGCTTTGTGTAAAGGTATGTGCGAATTTCTGATTTATCTGAAACATTAATGCAAAGTTATAGGTAACCGAACGTGTTTAAAATACATGTATATATTTAGAATTTAGCTGGCATAGTTTCGATTTAGTAGTTGTATTACAATTTGATTAAAACCTCCATTTTAAACGACGGTTCCGCATTTTGAAGAGAGGATGCAAGTGGTTGCTGCGCACGATAGTAAGCAAATATTAAAGCATTTTTTTTAAGCTATCTGATCCGCTTCCCGCCCTATTTGTGTCATTGTATAATCAATCCTTAAATACAAAATTCCCCTACACGGGGTACATCCATATTTCCGGTTTATGAATATGAAATAATTCACATAGGTAAACATTTAGATTTACTGCCCGAGATACCGCTGCCGGTGTAATGTTTTCCTTCATCATTTGCTGTTTTATTTATAGAGCCACTGTCGTGCACAAAAGTTTTTTTAAAGCCTTTGTCGTGGGAGATCAAAGAACAAGCACACAGACACTTAACTTGTCAGCTTGCTTATTTAATCAATAAGACTCACCCACACCTGTAGGTGTGAGCCTGCGGGTCTATGTGTTTTTGGCCCATACATGCACGATGGTCTCAACGCATGCATGTGCACGCTGCATGCACCGGGCCTTACGTATATTCGTACAGTGTCGAAAAATCACTTTACAAATTTCTCGTAAAGATTTATATTATCAGACCCAGCTACAATACAGTGCAAATAATGAACTGCCAATTCAACTTAGCATGCTGTACATACTGCCATACTGAGGGTATCGATCCCCAACGTTTGGTTTATTAACATAAGCTTTTTGACGATCATGGATTTTCCGAAATAACCATCTGATATATGCTTCTTGACTCGGACGATTAGCTACTGAAAGATAGGCCAGTCTGCGGTGAAAGGAACCGACACCAAAGGACACGCGCGGCTCACAGTCACCTTGCGGTCTGAAAGCAAGGCGCGCATGTAGAACCGAAACAGACCGTTTAGGCACTGCCATATGCAGCTGTCCGGCCTGATCGTCAGGTATTAATCATTTACGTCAGTTCACAGTATTAGGCATAGGTGACAGGGTGTTTGAATGGGCGGGACGAGATGAGAGTCACAAAAGAGGACATGAGTTTGGCGCGCAAGGATGCATTTGCAACAACCAGGCAGTCCGGCGAAAGTGTGCGTGACTTGAAAACGAGAGAAGCTCGAGAACAGTGCTGGCAAGGTTTCCAACGTTTCCAACGTGGCTTGACACTAAATTGACCAGATTTACTGGTAGGCATTGCCTATTCTTATTGAATCGTCAGCGACTGAAATATGGGTAAGTTTAGTTTAATTGGATGCTACGAGTCACGGATTTGGCATAGTAGGTGAATGAAAACGATGTGAGTTAAGCGGTATTCCTTAATGTGACCAATGACATCGAATATATCAGACCGTGTCTCTGTCATATCTTTTGATTCTATCGTCTGTTAACCGTTCGTGGACCGCATGCGGTGTGTTGTTGACTGCGAAGGCTCGAGTCTCTGTTCTCCGGGTGTAGGGATGCAGTGTCATCGGAGTCGGATAATCTAATTCATGGCGTATCAAAGGCGTGGGCAGAGTTGAGGGAACCATCGACTTGTTATCTGTGTGCAATCACTGTGTTTTCTTGTAAGCGCGTAGAGGTCTATGCGCTCATTGATTTCAGCACCATGGACAGCTCTGGTGCGCGCTCAGAGTCCGGAGCCTTTGCACGATAGCCCACTGCTGAGAACCGGCTGGTCCCGTGCCTGTACCCATACAGCCACCAACGTCGACATATATAAATCTGACAAAATCGCAATTATATTGTTATGCACGGCTTTATAAGTGCATGGTGTGTCTTAGACTGTCATTCGTTTATGACTGTTGACCGCAATTACAGTAAAACATATGTTGATTCTCTGCTGTTTTGACTACCCAGTTTTTGAAAGGAACGTGTTGTCCTGATAGCGCCTTCGCTACGTCACTTCATAAACGGTGCGCGGATGTTTAAACACGTCGACATGGTGTGTGAACCCGAGCATGAGAAGAATTGTGTCGCTAAATCATAAATACAGATGAAAAACACAACAGAGCGCATGCAGTGACCCCGTGTAGGCCTATTTTTAACGCCATAACCTGGAGCCACTTAGTTAATGAAGAGAGGGAATAAAATGCCATTTTTACGACCGCACAAGGTGCCAACCGCTTCCCCCACTAACCAAGTGCCAACCCCCCAACCGAGACATCATTAACTCTGTGTAGCCTCGAGCGTGTGCGAGAGAGATACTGTAAGTGTGTGTGTGTGTGTGT
This sequence comes from Galaxias olidus, assembly GCA_026901105.3. NCBI lineage: Eukaryota > Metazoa > Chordata > Actinopteri > Galaxiiformes > Galaxiidae > Galaxias > Galaxias olidus. The sequence goes on from JAPMUY010004756.1 coordinate 17,423, forward strand.
GTGTGTGTGTGTGTGTGTTTGCGATACAGATAAAGGGATAGAAGGATAGAGAGAGATATAGTAATAGGGATACAGAGAATAAGACCGTGCGTATGACACAGTGGTTTGTTGATTGCTTTATATTGTAAATATAAACTCATGCCCAGTTGAGCATGTAATGCTCATGCCATTTGTTTACTGAATGATCAACTCAAATATCTCTATATTAGAACTTTGGAATTTGCATCTGGAGATCGGAGAATGACAGTTATATAAAATAGGAAGAAGATACGCAACCCTAAAATAACACACCTCAATAATTAAAAGGCGCTAAGGACGTCTATAATAGGCTTCAATAAATCTGCGCCGATTTAAAGCAGAGTCGTTTCACTTCAACAATAGCTAGTAACTAATAATTTGTCTATGCATGACGGGTAAAGGACGATTCAACCTTAGTGAATCTTCCCACTTCTTTATATATATTTTCTAAAGGTATTCTTCCAGTCAATGCATTCTTTCGCGGCATGAAGCGAACGTGACTGCTCCTCTAAGTCAGTCCCTCCTGCCCCACCACGGACCACGAACCCTTGATCCCCATTCGTGTCAGGGTCTCACCGGAACCATCCAACTATCCATGCCCGCTAGTGATGAGGGTCAATTGAATTGCTCTATGAAGGAAATAAGCACATTTTAGTGTTGTGTCGAGGTTAAGCGCTTTCTTAATCAGCTGGCTCGGGGAAAATCTGTATGTCAAACCAATCACAGTATAGCCGCTGTATCCGCTCAATTAATGTAGGCTTCGGTTGACAGCGTCACCTACAGTTTTATTTTTTCAAGCACACGTAGGCTAGTTGATGTATTTTACATTTGCATATATTTGGGCTGTGTTAACGTTTTAAATGTGATTTTTAGATGTTGTATTACTTAAATCACACAATATGGCCGATGATTTAAGGAGGTAGAATTGAGATACAGAGAATACAGCCCTTAATACCCAGCACACATCCAGTGTTAAGAACAGCCATCGGTTCTGGAACATTATGATGGCCGTCCAGAATGATCCACCTTTATGCTGTACTGTGTGCAGACGTATTTTTGTACAAGGCTATTGTTGCTGTGCTTGGAGGCCTATGGGGGAATGTGTGTGTGTGTGTGTGTGTGTGTGTGTGGTTATTATTTTGTCCAAGTATCTTGCACTTCCCTGGCTCTTCTATGCAGCTTCTGTCCCACAGCTTTTGGGTTTGACCACAGCTCTCAGTAATGTTCTGTCTTCACGCTGTCTATAAAACAACCCCCCCCCCTCCCCCCCCTCTTTGTCGCACAGTGTAAGAGCACCTGTCCACTACCTGTTACCATGGCCACCGTCGTGTATGGGTCAGCGAGGAACTCCGCATAAGCGAAGACGTCCTGGATTCTCTCTCGTGTCTCTCTCACCGCCGACCTCTCCGACGCCGAGGCCATGACCCCTCCCTGACCTCTGCAGACGCAAGGAAGAAGGGGAAGAGTTGCAGACGTTTAGTTCTTCTTTTTTTTACCTGCTGTTACCATGACGAGAAACGGTAACCGTGAGAGTTGTGTGCCGTGACTGTGCTGACGCCAGCGTCCAGACACTTTGAGCCTTCCTCCGTCGCCGAACCCACCAATAACATGCTCTGGCTGCTGCTCACGCTTCCTGTGTGGGCGGGGCCTATGCAGGCTGGCTCCGCCCAGGCCAACGAGCGACGAGTTGTGGCGCACATCCCCGGCGACATCATCATCGGAGCCCTGTTCTCCGTCCACCACCAACCACCTGCTGACAAGGTGCGTGTGTGTGCGAGTGTGTGTGTGTGTGTGTGACACGTGCTACATTTGTGATGTGTCGGCATGTGGCTGTGCGTGTACAGGGGAATAGTGAATGACACTATGAGCGTTACACGTATCACACAGAGCTGCAGTGAATTACACAGACCTGGCCGACACACAGCCTTGTAGCTCCACTGTGTAACTGCATGTTTTCAATTCCTGTAGAATCCCCATTCTAGTACTGCTCGTTCTAGTATTTCAATGCCAGTGGGTTCAGTAGACCACAATCATGCCATTCCACTACCCCCCCCCCCCCCCCCCCCAGGTCCACGAGCGCAAGTGCGGCTCGGTGCGCGAGCAGTACGGCATCCAACGCGTGGAGGCCATGATGTACACGCTGGACCGCATCAACGGCGACCCGCGCATCCTGCCCAACATCACGCTGGGCTGCGAGGTGCGCGACTCCTGCTGGCACTCAGCCGTGGCCCTGGAGCAGAGCATCGAGTTCATCCGCGACTCGCTGGTCTCCTCGGACGAGGCCGACGAGGGCGGCGGCGGCGTGTGGGGCGGGGGCGGCGGCGGGGGCTCCCTGCGCTGCGCCGACCCCTCGGCCACGCCCATGCGGGGCAAGAAGCCCATCGTGGGGCTGATCGGGCCGGGCTCCAGCTCCGTGGCCATCCAGGTGCAGAACCTGCTGCAGCTCTTCAACATCCCCCAGATCGCCTACTCGGCCACCAGCATGGACCTCAGCGACAAGGTGACGCCCCCCCCCCCCCACACACACACACACACACAAACACACACACACAGCGCCCTC
>JAPMUY010004756.1:30000-34671 GCA_026901105.3 Galaxias olidus
AGAGAGAGAGAGAGAGAGAGAGAGAAGAGAGAGAGAGAGAGAGAGAGAGAGAGAGAGAGAGAGAGAGAGAGAGAGAGAGAGAGAGAGAGAGAGAGAGAGAGAGAGAGAGAGAGAGAGAGAGAGAGAGAGAGAGAGAGAGAGAGAGAGAGAGAGAGAGAGAGAGAGAGAGAGAGAGAGAGAGAGAGAGAGAGAGAGAGAGAGAGAGAGAGAGAGAGAGAGAGAGAGAGAGAGAGAGAGAGAGAGAGAGAGAGAGAGAGAGAGAGAGATAGAGAATCCTATCATGTGCTGGGCCAACATGTACTCCCCTTCATTTGCATAAATTTGAGGTCACCCACTTCCTCTGCTCCCACAAAAGGCTTTTAAAACAGGGAATACACCCTCTGTAGGGTGTGTGTGTGTGTGTGTGTGTGTGTGTGTGTGTGTGTGTGTGTGTACGTGTGTGCAGCTGTTGCTGAAAAGCAGAGAACCACGAGGATAGGATATTGTTACGTTCAACCATTTGCTTTAATCAACAAAAATAACGAGCTAACGTCTGAAACACGGTGCCCTTCGTCGCTACGGCGATACTCTCTCTCTCTCTCTCTCTCGCTCCTTCCCCCTCCTCTCTTCTGTCCCCTTTTCTTTTCTTTTCTTTGAACAATGGTGGATAGTCGTTGGGCTTAGTGAGACAGGAAGTTTTGACAGGAATGCATCTCCTTCACACCTCCCCCTCTCCCTCTTCTCCTCCTCCTCCTCCCCAATCTCCTAGGTAACTACGGGGAGAGTGGGATGGAGGCGTTCAAGGATATGGCGGCCAAGGAGGGGATCTGCATCGCCCACTCCGGTGAGCGGGAAGGAGCTGTCCTGATGTCACTGAGCAGGATGCCTAGCTCCTGACTCTGCCTCTTTTAAAGATAGACTGTGAAGTTCACTGCAACGTTGTTGGTGAAATATTAAGATGTTAAGTTTTCCGAAATCTTCATCACCCTAAAGACCTTTGGCGATGGATTCATGAATGATCCAAAATATGAACTGATGAACTCTAGAAACAGACCATAGAAAACTCCCAAATCTTATTCTGTAATGAAACCTTTTACGTCGACGCCAATAAGTAACCTCTGGTGTGTATGTGTGTGTGTGTGTGTGTGTGTGTGTGTGTGCGGGCTGCAGGTAAGATCTGGAGCAACGCGGGGGAGCCCAGCTTTGACCGGCTCCTGGAGCGCCTGCGCGCCCACCTGCCCAAGGCCCGCGTGGTGGCCTGCTTCTGCGAGGGCATGACCGTCAGGAACATCCTGATGGCCATGCGGCGCCAGGGCCTGGTGGGGGAGTTCCTCCTGGTGGGCAGGTCAGTCCCAGCTCACCCCTCTCCCCCCCCCCCCCCACACACACACACACACACGCTCACACAGCCTCCTCCCGGGGCCACGGAGGGTGCTGTCGGGGTTTGGGGACGCTCCCTCGATCACTGCATGGAGAGTTGCCTTTGTCATGTGTACAGACAGACAGACGGACGGATGGACAGACAGACAGACATATAGACAAGCAGACACACACACACACACACACTCCGACACACACTCATAAGATGAACAGTAACCAGGATGATGAAAAGATGGAGGCAGATAGATGGAGGCTGTCTCTGCACCGTCCATTTTTCACCTGATGCTGCACTTCAGACTGTCTACTTAGCCTGGCATTTACAAGTGTGTGTGTGTGTGTGTGTGTGTGTGTGTGTGTGTGTGTGTGTGTGTGTGTGTGTGTGTGTGTGTGTGCGTGCGTGTGCGTAGCTACATGCCAAGTTTACCGTGTCCTTTCAAGCCTCAGTTGCCATCCCAACGCAATAATTAACATAGGCTGAACAAAGCGTTCAAGGCCCGACTCACAGGGGGTGCTCAGCATGGAGCCAGGGACACTCTGCACCCCCTGCCCCGAACACCACGCACGCACACACACACACACACACACACACACACACACACACACACACACACACACACACGCACACACACTCAACGGCTTTCCAACGCTCCTCTGCTCTTCTGCCTCAGTTCTTACCACCTCCACCATCATCATCATCCTCCTCCTCATGGTCTCCACCATCCTCCTCGTCACCCTCGTCACCTTCATCGCCACCCTTGTCATCGTCGTCGCCCCACATCTCCAGAGGTGAAGTGAGTGGAGCCCCGTTGTGCTGAGTGGGGAGAACAGTCCGGTTGATTCTTAAAGGCTGAGTGTTGTAATAATCACAATAATAATTCATTTTATTTCGTTTTTAAGAGCTTTTCTAGATGCTCAAAGCGCTTTACACAATTTGGTGGCCAAATTAATACCACAGAACGAACAACGACTGGACCGACAGCTATCAAACACAGCACTCAGTCTGAGTGATATTCTGTGTGTATTGTGTATTCTCTCCTCTCTTCTCTTCTCTTCTCTTCTCTTCTCTTCTCTCCTCTCCTCTCCTCTCCTCTCCTCTCCTCTCCTCTCCTCTCCTCTCCTCTTCTCTTCTCTCCTCTCCTCTCCTCTCCTCTCCTCTCCTCTCCTCTCTTTTGACAGTCACTCTATAGCGAAATATTACACACACACACACACAAACACGCATTGAAACACTCCACATCCACGCGCGCACACGTGCATTCGGATGAACTCCCTGAGAATCCTGCCAGTGTCTAAGCCGTATCCCATCATGCACCACCAGGGACAGTACAGCGAAAGAGAAAGGGAGAAGAGAGAAAATCTCATCTCCCCCACAGGAACGGAGTCCACATTATACTCCTATCCCCCGTAACATGCCTGGATGTTCTTCATAACAATGTCAGCCATGATTGAATACGTTTACCACCCTTCCAACGTACAACTCCATGCCTTTTTTTTCCCTACAGCACATATCCCGTGTTGGACGCCTGCTTCTTGATTATGCTCTTTTCAATGGAAGGTGCATAGGCTGTTATGAATCACACACACACACACACACACACACACACACACACACACACACACACACACACAACACTTGCTCGCTAGTAGCCTGCGTACACACACACACACACACACACACACATAGTCACACACACACACACACACACACACAGACACACACACAAACACACACTTGCTCGCTAGTACCCTGCGTACTCACTTTGGAGCCGGCTGCTATTGATTCCTCTCCCCCCCACCCCACCTCCTGCTATTCTTCACGGCGCCAGGCTACAAACTCAATAATGACTGGCAGCGTTGAGATAAAGATCCATGACCACACACACACGCATGCACGCATGCACGCACGCACGCACGCACACACACACACACACACACACACACTCATCGGCTTTCCAACGCTCCTCTGCTCTTCTGCCTCAGTTCTTACCACCTCCACCATCATCATCATCCTCCTCCTCATGGTCTCCACCATCCTCCTCGTCACCCTCGTCACCTTCATCGCCACCCTTGTCATCGTCGTCGCCCCACATCTCCAGAGGTGAAGTGAGTGGAGCCCCGTTGTGCTGAGTGGGGAGAACAGTCCGGCTGATTCTTAAAGGCTGAGTGTTGTAATAATCACAATAATAATTCATTTTATTTCGTTTTTAAGCGCTTTTCTAGATGCTCAAAGCGCTTTACACAATTTGGTGGCCAAATTAATACCACAGAACGAACAACGACTGGACTGACAGCTATCAAACACAACACTCAGTCTGAGTGATATTCTGTGTGTATTGTGTATTCTCTCCTCTCTTCTCTTCTCTCCTCTCCTCTCCTCTTCTCTTCTCCTCTCCTCTCCTCTCCTCTCCTCTCTTTTGACAGTCACTCTATAGCGAAATATTACACACACACACACACACACACAAACACAAACACGCATTGAAACACTCCACATCCACGCGCGCACGTGCATTCGGATGAACTCCCTGAGAATCCTGCCAGTGCCGAAGCCGTATCCCATCATGCACCACCAGGGACAGTACAGCGAAAGAGAAAGGGAGAAGAGAGAAAATCTCATCTCCCCCACAGGAACGGAGTCCACATTATACTCCTATCCCCCGTAACATGCCTGGATGTTCTTCATAACAATGTCAGCCATGATTGAATACGTTTACCACCCTTCCAACGTACAACTCCATGCCTTTTTTTCCCCTACAGCACATATCCCGTGTTGGACGCCTGCTTCTTGATTATGCTCTTTTCAATGGAAGGTGCATAGGCTGTTATGAATCACACACACACACACACACACACACACACACACATAGACACACCCTGCGTACTCACTTTGGAGCCGGCTGCTATTGATTCCTCCCCCCCCCCACCCCCCCCACCCCACCCCCCCACCCCCACCTCCTGCTATTCTTCACGGCGCCAGGCTACAAACTCAATAATGACTGGCAGCGTTGAGATAAAGATCCATGACCACACACACACACACACACACACACACACGCACAGACACCCACGCACAGACACCCACGCAGTCTCGGAGGCAGAGGGAGACACAGTGACTGGGGGCCGGGAAGAGAGGCGTTTGATTTGTGCGCTCTCCCTCCACACCGCTCCGCGCCCTGCCCTGGCCTGCCGTGATGTCGTCCATGTGATTTGTCATGCCACTAAATTGGCCGGGCTTTTGTTGTGCGTTTTGTCACTGTGGAAATTGCGGTCGGAGTGAAAGATTGTGGCTACATTGCGCGAGATATTATTTGT
>JAPMUY010004759.1:0-33882 GCA_026901105.3 Galaxias olidus
AGGAAATACCCCAGGACACCATCCGTCGTCTCATTAGAAGCATGCCCCGATGTTGTCAGGCATGCAAACAAGCACGTGGGGGCAATACATAGTACTGAGTACCATTTTGAGTTGCTGCAATGGAATTTCAGCAAAATGCACTATCCTGCGGCATCATTTTTTTACTTAGATTTTCGGGGTGTCTTTGAATTCAGCCCTCTGTAGGTTGATAATTTTAATTTCCATGAAACAATCCTTTCGTTCATGGCATCCTTTCGTTCCTAACACATTACCCAGTCCATATCAGTATAGATATCCAGCATGATTTTTTTTCCCATTGAGATCTGATGTGTTTTCAAAGTGTTCCATAAATTTGTTTGAGCAGTGTATAAACAGTGTATATATTAGTTTTTTTTACATAAGGTCAACAAGTACGATTGACATTGAGTAGGGATGTCACGATATCAGAAATTTACCAGTCGATACCAATACCAGTGAAATTCCACAACTCTCGATTCCCTGTTCGATACCATGGTAAAAAAATAAACTATAATTTAAATCCAATATACTTCAACATACACTCCTTTCTTGAAAACATTACAAAAAAAGAACAGTGGCATGCAGACTTCAAGTAAAAAAATAAAAAAGAGTGAAGACCAATTACGAACGTTACAAAAAAGTACAGTGGCGATTCAATTAAAACAAGCAGTATTGTTTTGAATTACAAACCATAATCTTTTAATGATGGGTCAAAAAGATTAAGCCTGTTACTTCAAGATGTGGCAGCGTGGGGGTGTATGTTTACTTTCGTTTTCAACTAATGTTGTGGTTCTTGTGCAAACGAGTGAATGAGATATAAAAGCTTAGAAGGAAATAAAGAACCAATGTAGCTGGTGCTGTTTAAACTTGGGAATTATCCTGGAGTTCTCCCAGCTTAAGTCTGGAGGACGTGTGACGGGAAAGTAACACCAGGCATATTTAAAATAAACAACCATTAACATCACAAAAAAAGGCCTATTTATATAATTATAAAAAGAAACATACGCGCACATTTTATAGCACGTCCAAGCGAGATCACAAGGAGAGTAAAATATTCCCCTGCTGCATTGTGGTGTAAACTACTACAGCTAATTCACGGGAAAAGTTGGCTTTCTCTTCAAGTATATAGGGGAGGCCTAGGCATACTTCAGGAAAAAGCCAACTTTTCCTGTTTGTTTTATTTCTCTTTGGTCGAGGCTGCGATCTATAGGCCTACTCGTTCGTTTCAGATTTTTTATTTGAGTTTGCGATAGCTAACAGCAGGGGAGGCAGAACCATTATGGATTGAGCCAAACATTTTAAGGATAAAAGTGTCGCGACAAAACTTTACAGGTGTTTACTCGGGGTTCTTTTAACCTTGGAGAATAGCTAGAAAAAAATGGGCTTCACAGCGCCCGGTAATGAACAACCAAAGCGACGTTTTTTTGCTGCCGTTTGTTCGCTTACATAACTGCAGCCAGTACTTTCGGTACTATAGAAAAGGAGTACCATCACGTTTTTAGCATCGACTTTTGGCATCAACTTGGTAAGAAGTATGGGTTCTTGTGACATCCCTACATGCGAGTGAGACCAGGCTTCATATGCAGTGTAACAGTTGTAGAATTTTAGAGCTTTGTGACCGCGACATAACACAACAATAGTCCTTAGAAATAATCAAAAGATGGCATGGATCAAAAGATAATGGAAATATATCTGTTGATTTGTGGAAGACAGTATTATTTACAGATTGGTTGTAATCAAGCCTTATGTGAAACAAATGAACAATTAATGCAACAACGCATAAACCTTGCCCTTAAATATGGTGGTGATTGCATCGCTCAGTCCTGAACCAAAGGGAATTGAGGACTCCCCGTCAACACGTCGGCGGACCTCGGTGAGCTACGGTTTCCCAGAAACCCCTGCGCTTTGAAGCTACGCAGAGCTGTTTACGTGGTGCTTCACAGAAGTATAAACCAGGCTTGAAAATGGTATGGAGGAGGATGTCTATTCAGCAGAATGATCCAAAACACATCAAAATTTAGCTGGGACAAATGTTTAAAGTACATCAGTTTTGAGTTACATCCCTTTTCTGTCATTTTTTACCGGACCTTAGGCCCCTTAAAGATCATGTGAAGAGAGGAAAAAAATCATAAGTTACTTTAGCATTACATGAAAACCTTTAATGTTCAAAAAGAGTGCTGGAATAATAAACGTTTTCAAATTCTTTTCAAAAACAGTTTGTGGAACTAATGCCAAGCTGCAGCATATTAAAAGCTGTATCGAAGGAAAAGTATGAACAATAAAGAGACGTTTATTGTTTCTGATAGTTAATAAGTTGTGTAATCTTGATCAAAACATAACAGTGTAAAACATGTGCATTTGTTTTTGATCCATGATAAACACACAAGTACAACCTTGTAAACAAACATGTTATTTTATTATCTTAAAAAGTAACACAATCCCCAGCGGGTATATCACATACAGTACAACATCAGTAACACCAGTACTACACAAGAAGGGACTTTCCAATATTATAGACATAAAAAAAATCCTTCTTATTTTTTAAATTATTTGACTAAGCATGACAGATAAACATCATTTACAGTATGGCCTACCATCACCATTAGAAACAATGTTATTGAACTTAATTATAAATCCGCCAATGCTTAGGGAAGACATTTTATGGATGATCACCGTTTCATATGAAAGGTGTGTGGCATATAAACAGGTGGGCAGCCTCCAGAGCCAGTTGGAATCAAGATCAGTACAAACATAACATACAGGGCAGACTCTACTGCTAGGCCCTCTTCTTACATCATGCCTACAGGACAGTTCACTGAGCACTGAGATGGAGCAGTAACCAATATCCCCAGACATGGGGCTTAACCTCCATGGTAGTGTTATAGGACGGACTATTGCCCTACTGTAATGGGAGAGGACGGAGTAGAGCCTTATTGTGGTGGGTGAGAAGAAAAGTAAAACATGTAGAAGGTCTAGAAACCTACTAAAGTGGTAAAGGAAGATCCCCACTGCAGTGACTGGGACCTCTTGTAATGGCAAACGAGAACTAGTATCCCAGTGTAGTGGTCAAAACTGTTTGACTAGACACTTACAGTAGTGATATTGTGGTAAAAAGACTTCAAGCCTTCTGTTTTGTAGAGGGACCAGTAGCAGCTGCAGGACTGTACCTCTGCAATATTGGTAGAGGGACTACAACCCACATGTATGCATTGGTATAAAAAACACATGTTGCCTATCTGCACCTGGATGTTTATTATACTGGTGCACTGCGACGCTTACATTCTAAATCACTGGATTGCGTGGTGTGCTAGCCCAAGTACTGTTAGGGTTCATGTTACTCCAAGTTCCAAGATAGACCAGAGCAATCATCCGGTAACTTTGCCCTTGTGTCATGCCCCCGCCCCCTTTGGGGAAAAACATCCCATTCATTTTGACAAGCGGTCAATATAAAATCAAAGGTATTGACAATATAATAGCATAAAGTAAGAACACATTGTTGCTTTTTTGCTATTAAGAGTCCAAATCCCTTGGCCAGTCAGGCAGTTGCCGATCAATGATCGACGTTCTTATATAGTAAAAATTTAAGAAAAGGATGGGTGTCCTTAGTTTAGTCTCCCTCCATCAAAGTGGACAAACGACCACACCAAATGGCCATATATGCCAGATCCTGACATATACAACTACCTTATTGAATATGTCTGATCTGTCACTTTGTCTGTTAAAAGTTAAGTCTGTCGAATGTGACGTTAATGTGAACTGAGAAAATCGCTAACGTTGCCAACCTGCAACATTTTGTGTTAGCATGCTAGCAGCCTCGCCAAGCTAGAGCCCCCCCACACAAAGTTACCTAAATTATAAGAATATGGGTTAATGATAAAAGTAACCCTTAGCCAGCTGCTGTTTATTTATGGGTGCGTTTATAAATTAAATCTGAAATAGTCATCTTTTAGACATAGTGGCACTAGTTTGTCCAATTGCCACCGGCAGTTTTACAGTTGTCAGGGGTCGATCGCGAACGAACGGCTCTTTTTGAACGGCTCTTTTCAGTGAACGTAGGGAACCGCATCACCTCAGTAAAAGAGCCGTTCTTTCGGCTCTCTGATTAAAAAAAATAAATTTTGTAGCACGGCTGAGAGATTCTCTGCCTTGTTCGCCAGAGTGTCAAGTGACAACCCCTGAACAGCCTCAGTGACTAACATGCCAACAACCAATCAAATGTATTGTGTAAGCCCAATCAATGTGACAGTTTTACACACGCCAATAGAGAGCCTAAGTTTGCCCCTTCCGGTTTACCGCCATGGGACCTTATTTCGGAAAAAATATATGGCAGTCAACGACGAGAGACAACTTATCTTTTGATCTTGAGTGAATTGTGCCATGAAGTACGCATATTATGTTTGCCAATTTAAAAGATAGTTTTGCACGTTGCAACTTTTTTGACGTGCAAAAGAATCTTTTAAATTGACAAACATCATATTTGTAATTCATGGCACAATTCAAACCGGATCAAAAGATAAGTTTTCTCTCGTCGTTGACCACCATACATATTTTTTCCGAAATAAGGTCCCATGGCGGTTAACCGGATATGGCGGACTTAGGCTCTCTAAAAGACAGTTTTGCAGGTCAAGAAAGTCGCCGTTTGTTGTAAAACCTTTGCAGTATAAGACTGTCAAAATACGTAATTAGAAAGACTACAAACCCAACAGTTGCGTTAGGGCTAACGTTAGCTAGCTGACGTGACTCGTTTTACACTCACTGAAACCTTGTAGAGCAGGTCCCGTATGCTAGCTCTTAATCAAACCACTAACTCTCCTTTTGCATAGCTGCTGCTCTTATCATGGGCAACTTGTAATGATTTTCACGTCTTTTAATACTTTGCCCCTAGTTCTAGGAGAAAGAGCTCAAATGTGCCAAAGTGACTGGTGACGTACACTGTGCGAGACGAGAGATGTAGTTCATTGAGAAGGCTAACACAAAACTCAACATTACTTTCATGTTTTATGAAAAACGACGACTTTCTTGACCTGCAAAACTATCTTTAAAATTGACAAACATCATATGTGTACTTCAATGCACAATTCATTCGAGATTGAAATATAAGTTGCCTCTCGCCGGTGACTTCCATACATATTTTTTCCAACATAAGATCCCATAGCGGTAAACCGGAAGGGGCTGACTTAGGCTCTCTATAAAGTAACAACACTTTCAACCAAATATATAATTTGTCTTTCATAGGAAATCACATAATTGGTTAGCTGTCTAAAAAAAGTAATTCAAACCATTTCTCCCTGAAAATACATGCATTTGTTTTTCATTTGTAAACAATTTCAAAACCATATAGCCAAAAAGAATTGTAATTATGCCTATTATACAATTTCGTGCCGGAGTGATTATCTAGTCATTATTTGATTTATATCGATATAATTGTTTTATCAGGTTGGCTATGTAATATGATACTTAAGGGTCAGCAAATGTAAGCCAATACCAACTGCAATAACAGCTTCAATGTGCCTTAACAGTGCTAGTATAGCAGGCTCATACTTTATACTATATAACTGGACAAAGAGCCAAATGAACTGGCTCTTTTTGGTGAACGGAGCCAAACAAACCGGCTCACCCAAAAGAGCCGAAATTCCCACCACTATTTTACAGCGATTCAGCCGATTGTTTCCCCCAAAAGGGGGCGTGGTCGTTCTGACAACAGGGGAGTGACGCGTGGTTTCTCTGGTCTATAGACATATATTAGGGCTGTCAAGCAAATTTGTTTTAATGCCACTCATTTTCCCCCACTTTTTTTAATTTTAAGAGCTCTAATCTGTCTAATCTCTCCAGTTTACTTGTTTAATAAGGTTACATGAATGAGTAACTCTCACCTCACAAATATTTGATCTCGCGACCCCTTAGAATATTTAAATATTCTAGTAGCCATCACTAATGTAAAAATTTTTTTAAGTAGAGGGCATTTCTTTCAATACAACATTTTGGGGGCATAGAGCAGGGCCTGTCCTTGAGCCCCTCCCGACCCTAGTTAAAAACGTTACCCACTTCCTCATCACCGACATCACCCGTATATTTCTTCTAATCTTTGAGCGATATTAACTCTAGAATAACTCCTCTGAAAATGCAATGAGGAGTAGTATTTATTACATAGGCATAGTTTATATTTAGCTATCGTTGGCTACGTTTGTTAAAGTAACGTTAGAATAAATATTCTGAAAATGCAATCAGAAATACTTTTAATACATAGCTTATATAAACGTTGTTGCCTACGACATTGCAGTAACGTTACCAGCCGCCTAATATGATTTACTGACTTAAGTTCGCTAACGTAACGTCAAGGTTGACTGGAACATTATTTCCCGATTATTAATAATAACTATGAACATCAATACAGAGTAAAGTGCGAATGTTTATTTAAAGAGTAAAATCCGTCGAATTTAACAGCTAGTTAAATCTACTTTTTTCTTGTTATCTGGTAACCTAGCCTAATCCTATCCTCTGCCCTGTTTGTCGCTCTGCCCGAGGAGAAAATGCTGTACTCTGCTGTTGTTTATTTGATTGTCATGAGTTCGTGACAACCTTGGCTGGCTGATTTGATGTCCTGTCTTGTTCCAGTTGAGTAAAGTGGTTGGAGCGGATGACCGTTCATTTGAGTTTTGAAGGGCGGACTCCGCAGTCATGTAATTGCAACATTTAATAAAATTCTGAAGCCATGGCGGCAATAATTCTGTGGTGGCGCGCCGCCGCTGAAAAATGTACATAGCGGAAACACTGACAATGAACGCAGTGTTTGTTCGTCAGGACCCAGATGTTAAAGTTGGTAGGGTGTAGGTCAAACAATTTAGAAATGTGTTTTGTTTTTATTTTTGGATTAAATTATTTCCCTTGTCAAGCAGTTTTGTTTTCTGCAGTCGGAATGTATCTACTGCTTTCCTAGCCTGAAATATCCGGGGGGAAAAACAGCCCTAATATGGAGACTTTTCCCCCCAAAAGCGTCCTCTTTTAGAGCAGAGCTTTTCGGTCAGGAAAACCATGGAACGTCAATAGAACGCCATTCTTCTCTGTCACTGAAATATGCATTTTTAATGACACTACCTGCCTGGGCGCTAATTTTGACTGCTATCCTATGGCAGTGAGACAGCGATTTCTCCGTTGAGTTTATAACATGACAAGGGATTTTGCCCAAACAATCTAGACAAAGTCAGGATGTCTCAGTTTGTTTCACAGAAATCTGTGACCATAGAGGGCGCTGTTGCATATTTTCTGCATCTATTACGTTTTAAAGGGGCCCTATTATGCAAATTTTCAGGTTCATACCTCTATTTAGGAGTTCTCCTAGAATAGGTTTACACGTTTTAAAGTTCAATAAACAATTTATTTTTTCGAAACTGCCTGGATCTGCAGCACCTCTATTCACCCTCTGTCTGAAACGCTCCGTTTTAGCTCCTGTCTCTTTAAGGCCCCCCTCTCCCGACGAGCCAAGTCTGCTCTGATTGGTCATCTGGCCAAACAAAGGGAATTTGCCTTCGCGCTTACGAAACCAGCCTTTTCTCGACATCGCGAAACCACCCGGCCTCCACTCTGACTGGTTCTGGTTGAGGGCGTGCCAAACATTATTCAAATGTGTGACTTAGTGACATAGATAAGTTACGGAAGAAAACGCCGGACTGCAAACAAGGCGTTTCAGGCAGTTCAGGAGCTGTGTTTTCTGTGAGAGAGTAGCTCCCTTTGGCATGGACTATGGGCTTTGTAACTTTTCAGACCTTTTACATGCACAAAAAGCTATATAACATAATAAAGGAAAGGGAAAACCCCAAAAAGCATAATAGGGCCCCTTTAAGTTTCTACGTTTTTGAGTCAACGACTCTATGCACGTTCTAACACCTGCACCATCCACAGTGCAAAAGCATGAGTTATGGCAGGGATAATGTGGTGCAATGTCGGTGAAAGCCAGACCTTGCTAAAAGTAAAAACTAAGGGCAGTGCTTAGTTATCTTTCATTTCTGTCATATAGACATCGTCAGGTGACAGTTCCAATTTAATAACTAAATGTGGGAGAAAACATGAAAACATTTCCATTCATCGTAAATTTTTATCAGATAAAAATTGTGTGATTAATTTGCGATTAATCGCGATTAACTATGGAAATCCATGCAATTAATCACGATACATTTTTTCATTGATTGACAGCCCTAAAAAAAAAAAATATATATATATATGTATATATATATATATATATATATATATATATATATATATATATATATACACATATATATATATACACATACATATACATTCCCTTGAAGTGAATGTAAAAGTGTGTCCAAACGTTCGACTGGTACTGTATATATATGTGTGTGTGTGTGTGTATATGTGTATATATATATATATATATATATATATATATGTACAGTACCAGTTAAATGTTTTGACACACTTTCCCATTGACTTCAATGGGAAGGTGTGTCCAAACTTTTGACTGGTACTGTACATTTATATATACATGTATATACATGTATGTATATATGTGTGTATATATATATATATATATATATATATATTATATACATATATGTAAATATATGTATATGTATGTATATATGTATCTGTATATAGATAAATATATATACAGATAAATATATATATACACTCACTGGCTGCTTTATTAGGTATACCTGTTCAACTGCTCGTTAACGCAAATATCTAATCAGCCAATCACATGGCAGCAACTCAGTGCATTTAGGCATGTAGACATGGTCAAGACGACCTGGTGAAGTTCAAACAGCATCAGAATGTGGAAGAAAGGTGATTTAAGTGACTTTGAATGTGGCATGGTTGTTGGTGCCAGATTGGCTGGTCTGAGTATTTCAGAAACTGCTGATCTATTAGGATTTTCACGCACAACCATCTCTAGGGTTTATAGAGAATGGTCAGAAAAAGAGAAAATATCCAGTGCGGCAGTTCTCTGGGCGAAAATGCCTTGTTGATGCCAGAGGTCAGAGGAGAATGGCCAGACTGGTTCAAGATGATAGAAAGGCAACAGTAACTCAAGTAACCACTCGTTACAACAAAGGTATGCAGAAGATCATCTCTGAACGCACAACACGTTGAACCTTGAAGCAGATGGGTAACAGCAGCAGAAGACCACACCGGGTGCCACTCCTGAGCTAAAAACAGGAAACTGAGGCTACAATTCGCACGGGCTCACCAAAATTGGACAATAGAAGATTGGAAAATTTTTGCCTTGTCTGATGAGTCTCGATTTCTGCTGCAACATTCCGACGGTAGGGTCAGAATTTGGCGTAAACAACGTGAAAGCATGGATCCATCCTGCCTTGTATCAACGGTTCAGGCAGGTGGTGGTGTTGTAATGGTGTGGGGGATGTTTTCTTGGCATACTTTGGGCCCCTTAGAACCAATTGAGCATCGTTTAAACGCCACAGCCTACCTGAGGTTGCTGACCATGTCCATCCCTTTATGACCACAGTGTACCCATCTTCTGATGGCTACTTCCAGCAGGATAACGCGCCATGTCACAAAGCTCAAATCATCTCAAACTAGTTTCTTGAACATGACAATGAGTTCATTGTACTCAAATGGCCTCCACAGTCACCAGATCTCAATTCAATAGTGCACCTTTGGGATGTGGTGGAACGAGAGATTCGCATCATGGATGTGCAGCCGACAAATCTGCAGCAACTGAGTGATGCTATCATGTCAATATAGACCAAAATCTCTGAGGAACGTTTCCAGCACCTTGTTGAATCTATGCCACAAAGAATTAAGGCAGTTTTGAAGGCAAAAGGGGGTCCAACCCTGTACTAGCAAGGTGTACTTAATAAAGTGGCCAGTGAGTGTATATATATATATATATATATATATGTATATGTATATATACGTATAAATACATACATTCTGTTGATCAGTCTTTGTGTAAGTTTGTGTGTTTGTAGAGACACTCATAAGTTCGACGTATATAACCACATGGTAGCGTTCTAGAGTTGTAGAGTTCAGGTTGTTTTTTTTTGAGGTGGAGGTAGTTGAAGAATAGCCTTTTGGCCAAAACCTTCCAGTACCAGTCACACTGTACCTGCACATTCCATGGTTCTGGCTAGGGCTGGCCTGTCTAAACCACTCACAGCTTAAATAATACACTGTCACTTTCCACAATTCTGAGAAAAAAGCCCATAATACAACCAATGATGGATGGTCAACCTTTGTTATGTAAACCATAGATAAAAAAAAACAAAAAACGTTGCGAAACTGGGTAAATTAAAAGATCTAGGATTGGTATGGAAAATAAGAAAAAGCTATGTTTACTAGGAGGCAAGGTGTTTCTTGTCTTTGCATCCCACTATAGTTCATCTATATGTAAGCCAGTGGGCCAAAATATCAATAACACCACACAGGTTATTTTAGCACCGCAGGGAAGCTTATTTATAGTGGTTTCCCTGTTGACCAGCCTGACCTGGCGCATAACACCTACATAAACACACATAGCGATGTAAAATTCATACTCCCAAAAGTCTTTTGAGACTCTATTAACATCAAATGTTGTAGCAGTATGTCTACCAGCTCTAATATAAATAAGCTCTGGGAAGTGTAGTGCGACCCTGGGTCAGTGACTTTACAGTATATTTTAAAGTCCTGAAGCTAAGATCAAACCCCGAACCATAGCTCTGTCTTACATTTCTAATCAGCCAAATATATTATGGGTGACTGTGGCTTTTATTGTGGTTGTGACATGGTAGCATTAAAATGCTGAACTATGAACATTCTCATCCAGCATTGGATCATCAGCCTGGCCCAGACTTCCATGATATCTTTATTAGACAATAAGAACATGATAACAACAGGAGTAGTACACAGTAACAGTAACCCAGCTGGTGCTCGTTAGTGGCCATCTTACACTATTCAACAGTCAGAACACAACATAGGCTGCTATGTCATGTCTATGCAGGCTACTGACAGGCTTATGACAGTCCAACGCCATGATGAGAGGCAACCCTGTGACAGCCCATATAGTAACTTAGCATAACAGTATCATACTGTGGGCCGGCCACTAGAGGGAGGCAAGGAGTGGGAGCAGCTGTGAAAGGAGTGGATCTACGTGACCTGAGTTTACAGAGTGTACACACACACACACACACACACGCACGCACGCACGCGCACACACACACACAGTGTCTAACTTCACAGCCAAAACAAAATTCAACAGCGTGTGAACTGGAGTTCAGTTTGCAGAATGACATGGTGTACATCTGATACTTTCAGGGTTGTAGGTGTGTGTATACATGTGTGAACCAAGGTTAGATAGAATGTGTGGCCAGGCTTGGAGTGTCTGCACAACTCGTTGTGGGTCTGTCAATCAGTCAGTCTCTGATGACCTTAGCAATTGGGCAACAGGAGTCTCCCATGAGCCGACAGCAAGTCTGGAGATTGTTACAATTCAGGGGAGGGTTAGTGACTACCCATTTTTAGTGATCACACGCTGGTAATGGACGCCAGACAGGCATTGGCCTTCTGGAGCTTTTCTTGCTGTGAGCCGCTGGGTTCAGGAATGGTTCGGAAGGAGAAGGGGGGCCCATTGCCCGTGGCGATGCTTAGGTGGCCAGGGCTAAGTGCCAAGTTCTGGCGGCGGTTGCTCTCTACAATGCTGGAGGTGTTGGATGCCAGGCTTTCCCTCGTTCTGTAGCGTGGAAGAAAGACGTAAAATAATGGTTAGGAGGACACATTGAGAGGTTTTACAGCTACAATGTGTCAATTTTTTCACTGGTAGACAGACCTTCACTAAACAGCTGATCACACTAGAAGGCTGTCGTGGAAATGTCTTCTTCTAAACTTGGGAATGGGACAGAGGTGATAGTTGTTTTGGAGGCCAGTTTAACCAATCACTGGAAAAGTATCTGAGTGTCCAGACATAAAACACATACTGCTCCTATGTTTTACACACACAATCATAAACCTGATTGAATTCATATTAAGTTCAAGGTTTGTGTAGCTCTTTCACCACTCAAAACACATTTTAGGTCCTTTTCTCATTTTATGTACCAGGGCTCTGGTTAATGGGAAACACCTAGCCCATTGTTTTATTAGCAGTTCCAGTGGAATTCAAAACTGGTTTAAAATATATACAGTCATTCTTCTGAAGAGTTTCATAAATCAGGCAAATTTTTGGGAAGAATGTTTCTTTGATTTAAAACAAATGTTTGCATTGCAATTGATGCACCAAGTGGCATAAAATAAGTCAGTGAGGAGTGTCAGCTAGTGATAAATGAGGTAGGAATACAAACGTTTATACCTGGACTGCCCTACCAGAACAATCCAGCATATTCTATGTAACTACATTTTATGAAACAAAAGTACAATGTGTGTCATTTTACATGTAAAATGTGTGTCACTGCATTGGTACTATTAATGGTACACAGAGAACACCCTGGCATATAATTGACTAACAGTGCACCTTTATTTCTTAGTTTATCAAAGAACAAGGGATTAAAAATGTTCTTGATTCTGTTTGTCATGTGAGATTTTCAAATTCAGAGCTTTCCTGAATATTGGTGCCTTATCATGTTTTGACAAAAGACCAATTTGCACAACTATTCCATTGATAGTACCAGCAAAGACACAATAATCTTTTTCTTACAGTGTATAATGAATGAGCAACCTGATCAAAGTAGTATTGTACTCCACATTGCTCCCCTTAGAGTGAAAAATCTCACCGTGGGGAGTTGAAGCCGCTGTCCACAGTGACAGAGCTGCTGTCCATGCTGTCCAGGCGAGCCGAATGGGCTGACTGCTGATTCTGACCTGGGTCCTGATTCTCTTTGGGTCCCGGGAATGTCAAGTTCCTTTCAAATTTCCGCTGGAGGTCACGCTCCTTCTCTCTTTCCAGCAGCCACTGCATGGTCCCGCCTCCTCCTGCACCTCCTCCCCCGATCATCCCTCTTCCCTCTTGGCCCTTGTCATCAGCTCCGCCCCGCTTTGTGCTCGCCTCCTCTAACTCGTCGTCATCAGAGACGTTGTAGTAGTCAAAAGAGGCCTCGGCCACACCGGTGGATGTTGGTTCCACCTGTCCCTGGGATCCAGCAGAGCATGTAGCCACCAGTGGGCAAGGGGCATCCATCAAGCCCTCTTGGATGCCAAGCACCTCGCAGGAGGAAGAGAGGACTGGTGTCTTCCTAAGTGAGCTGTAGCCCTGGATCGGTGCATTGGGTGGAGGCTTAAAGAGTGTGTCTTTGCTGAAAATCTCCTTACGTTTATCCATGCTTCCAGAAGAGGTACTGTAGGATGGTCTGCCATTTGGCAAAAGGGGGTCAGAACCCGGGCAAGGCATGGGGGGCAAACTGCCACCTTTGGGACCCTTACCATCCTCCTTGTATTCCGGAGGATGGGGTATCTGTCTGTCCGTGTGGCTCAGCTTTAGGCTTCCCAGGGCCTCATGGCAGGATTTCCCTAAAGTTCCGAGTGTGCTTGGCACTGTGAGGACAGCTTCGCTGGAGGTGGAGCATTGGAAGTAGTCGTCGTGGGTTACTGAAGGCGAGGGTTTAGGAGAATACAGCGATAGACTGTCCCTACTCTTACTCCTCTCTAAGCTCTGGTCAAGGTCCAGCACACTCATCTCACCGGCAAGCTGTGGCGGGGCTCGCGAGTAGTGTAAGCTTTGACCAGCACGAAGAGTTCCATCGTCAGTATAGTAACGACTCCTATCGTCAAAGTAGTTGGGTGGGCCAACAAACCCTGCCCCCAAAGGGCCTTTGGAATTGTCCATAGAACGTGAACGTTCCTTGGCCTTATCTGATCGCTCGTTGCGTGACTTCCTCTCCTGTGTGTGTGAGTGGCTGCGATGCACCTTGGAGTGTGATGGGCCATGCGAGGGCTCAGGGAATGGCATCTCTGTGCGCCGCTTGGCCAGCTCCCCAGACACATCCCATTCTGGCGTGACTGGCAGGTGAGAAGCATCCAGAATGTTGGGGTTGCTGTGAGCCAGGTGCACCCGTGCCCGTGACCGCTCCATGGAGAGGACGTGTTCGCGCGGTGAGCGGGCCAACGAGGATGAATAGGCGCGGTAATCCCTGTTGGCCAAGTCAAAGTTTGGGCCCTCTAAGGGGTCGCCCCGCAAGGTACGGGTCTTGCTGTGGGAGCGCGACGGCTTGGGCTGCTGTGGCTTTCGGTGGCTTCTGCTCCGTCGACTACGCGTACTGTGGTTGGCTGAACTTGCTTTACTGCGCTGGGCACGTTCTTCCTCCAGTCGCTTCATGACAGCTGTATGGCGGGCCACATTTTCAACGGTGAGGTCTGGGTTGATACGGCGGATTATCTCCATCTCCACATCACGTGGCAGTGTGCTGGGTGTCTCTTCATCGCGCAACGGCCAATGCTCTGGAGGGAACTGGGCTGAAAAAGTTGTCAGCTGTTTGGTCTTGTCTTTCTTAAAGCTGAGGCGAAAGAGCTTTAGGCCAAATTTTCGACTGGCCTTCTCAACATCGGTCCCACCGGCACTGCCCCCTCCGCCCCCTCCACCACGATGCTTGCTGAGTGTGTCCGTCTTGAAGGGGAAGCTGAGCGTACTGCGACACTTCTCTGTTGCACCCTGGGGGGGGGAAGGTTGGGGAGGTGAGTGCGGGGAGTAGGTATCCCGGGGGTCTTTGGGCGAGCGCCGCTGCAGCGTTGTGTGGTGGCTAGGTAAGTCGTCGCGGTAACTGTTATAGGAGTCGCCAGCGTGGTTCTTGGGGTATGTTCGATCGTGGACCCCGCCAGATGTGGAAGGTGTGATCGTGCCGGACAGGGGGGAGGTGCACTGAGTCTGCTGATGTTGTTGATGCTGCCTGTCGGCCTGGCGTTCGTCTAGGTGGTACCACTTGCTGCTAGTCCGGACCAGTGAAGGTGTGATGAAGTAGGTCTGAGGCGTCACTATATAAAATCCCTCTGCTGTAGGGTAGATCTTACGTTCGCGTACCAGCATGCTCAGTGTGTGGTGAAGCACCTCCGCTGTTGGCGTAGGAACACCTGGAACAATTAAACAGAGAGAGAAAGAAAAACACACAGTTAGGCCTAAACTAATTCCAATGACATCAAGAAAGTAAGAGATGGTGAAAGAAAACAAAAGAACCGCCTGAGGAAACGTCTTTCAGCCCAGTGATCATTAAGATTCATGAATGTGTTACAAATATTTTTTAAATAAATTGGATCCAAATGGACCTCATCTGATCTATCAAAGAAATTATATGTACATAATTTGCTGCGATACTTATCATTGTCTACATACAGAGGGACCGCATGGGTTGGAATCCTGGCTCATGCTGTGCAGCTGAATTTCTCTCCTGTCATTACTGTTCACTTTTTTACTGTACTGTCTGAATAAAGAATACACACTGCCTATGTGACCTGGCGTGAGAATATGCTATTTAACTACGTTGACCATAAACGTTTAAAGAATATTTATGAGATTTTGAAGATCTTGAAAAATTAAGATGAAATGTTTGTTTAAATTTTATTTGACAATTTTTGTAATTGAATGTGAATTGTATCCAGCAAAGGAACATTACATCAATTAATAAATAGGGACCAGGAATGGAGTACACGGTCCTGTTATAGTTTGTGTAACATAATTTCAGTGATTGTTATAATATAGTTTCGGTTCAGAACAGTATGTAGTTGTCATACAGATGGCTGCCCAGAAACATGAAAGGAATGCAATCTCCGCTACAAATTGAACATTCCAATTACATTTTTTAATTCCCATGAGCTGTTAAAAACAAGGCATTACAGTATTTTCCAATTGCTTACACACTTGTTACGGAATTTGGCTCGCTGTGTCAAAACTCTAAACACAAACCACATAACATACAACACGTGGAGCCAAACATCTCACTTCTGTCAAAATTAAACTGCTATCAAAACCTAACAATCCTTTTGCAAAATGGTATCACACACATGCACCATCTGAATAAACCTTTCAAAGCAGCAACCACACACTGATATGCTTTATACAAAACACTGCTGTCTTTACTACTTTATATATGTTTTTAATTTCCTCACATCCTTCTGTGAAATATTGTTTGAGTTTACAATACATCTACTCACATTTGAATGAACACCAAAATAGAAAGCCCTACAGTAAAATTACAGTGCAATGGTATAAAAAAAAATAAGTATTGTAAGGGATGGGGTGGATGCTGTTGTTTGCCAACACTATATGTATTGAATATGACCAGTTCCTGTTCTTGGGTGGACACTTTGCATTTCACCCTCAGGAGGATGTCTGGCAGTTCTGTAGAAAATGCAAGATTATGATGTAATTGGGAAGGTCATTTTTTTACATTCTGCACTGTCATACTGTGCAAGGTACTGTAACATCTAAACTGTATTACATGTACTTCACAGGACTTATACCTATTTTTTTGGTTCACTGAGGGGCATATACCTACTATTGTAAGACTACATAGTATTCTACTAAGGTTGGGCTTGTCTCTCTGCCCAGCCTCCCGCATTGTCAGGCCATGATGTATAGTATGACATGGTCCACCAAAGTGGCCATAATGTTGTCGCAAAGACAGTATGTCTCCATCTATTGTCTTTGTTCTTGTCTTGCTCCTTCTCCTCCTGCTCCTCTCTGTCTTCCTCTTCCTCTCCATCTTCCTCTTGCTCTCACTGCCTCCATGTGTGCAATGTTCTCACAAAAGAGGTGAGCTTACCTGAGGTCAATTTGTGGCACTAAGGCTCAGACAGATTGGTGTTCAATTACTGTGTAAGTGTTTTCATGCGTGCGGCTGGGTGTTGCCAATTGCAGGTATGTTTTGTACTTGGAACAGAAGAGTTTATATTCTTGAACAAAGTGTGTATGAAAAAGGGTGTAGTGTTTTGCAATGTGTGTTTGCAGAATTGCAAACAAAGTGCAAAGCTGATAAATATGTAAGCCAACTTTTGTGTTTGTAAAATTGCTACCTTGGTTAAAGGTATGGTTACATAAGTTGACGTTTTGACGCTTTTGTCTGAGCATTCACTTTTAGTGTAAGCAATCGGGAAAAAACTGTAAATGCTCACAGTTCAGTGACATAAATTTGACTTGTGTCCCCTTCCCTGGAAGTCTGTCTACATGTGTGAATTTCAGCTGTGGCCTCTCTCTTTGCCTTTCATCTATTTACGTCCTTTTATCATTCTCTCTAACCCTTTATTCTCCATTATCACCTCTCTCTCTCCCTCCCTCCCTGACAGTAGAAGTATTACAGAGTGTTTCATCATCGTGGCCTCTAAGCCCAGACCAACGGATGCAACCCTACTGACTCTTAGAGCGACAGACAGGCAGACTAGCTGCAGATATAACACACAAACACACACCCATTCAAACATACAAACAGAAAGAAGGATGGGGACACGGCGATAGCGCCTTGTCCTGGCTACAACCACAACCACTTCCATGTCTCTGTATGGACCATCAAACTTAGAAAAAAACTGAGAGCCACAAGACTCATGGATTCAATGCAAAGGCCAAAAACTGCTCTCTCAGACTTCTTTGAATAGTGACAACTTTTGAAACCGAGTATGCACATGCATGCGATGTGCATACTCGTGACCAGCACGGCCACGTCAATGATGCCTTTACAGGGGTACACATACATTTCTCATGCCAAAATGTATAGATTGATGACTGAAACACTTGGCACCCCTTTTTATGTGAAGTTGCATTTTTTCGATTCAGCATGCATCTCTGAAAATGAAGCACAGTGGTAGTACTAAGAAATCACCACATTTTAGGACAAATAAACCCATTGTAAAAAAGAATGACACAATTTGTGTCATCCCATTATAAATGTGCTTTATGGACACCCTTTTCTATAGAGGTGAGCGTAATAGTAAATATCAGCAAATCACCAGTTTGATCACACAAGCCAACACCAAAAACACCTTTTAGTAAAATGTAATATCATTAGGCTATATTGATTCAAACGTATTGATTTGACAAGCTGGTCAGGGTGTAGTGGAGTAGTCACACTTAAACTACAAAATGCATGGAAGACCGGTTCGAGGATCGGCTTGAACAGTTGTAAACTGAGCACCTCGTCATTGCTGTAACTTTACACTAGCTTGTCATTTCCGATTTGGTGGAAATAGGAAAAAAAAGACAATGCGATGACGGCTGTGAACATTACATATTGCACAAGTGACAATAGTGATAATGGCTATAGCTGTCAATAAAATTGTTTTACAAATTAGGTTACATAAAGGTTTACTGTTAAATTAGCTATGCATGTACGACATTGAATAACAAAATCGATATGCTGTAGTAATATGGATGCAGTAATTAAGCAATAACTATTAAAACCAATGACACGTTTTGCTTTGGGTGGGGTAGCTTTATTTCTATACTATGAATCCTATAAAAACATAATGCAGCTTAAATATCTTCAAATACATTCAAACACAGTCTCGGAACGTAATGACAAAGATCATGTGTAGCCCAATTCAATGAGGCAATTAATTCAAAAACATAAACAATTGGCTATTTCTTTTCAATAGTATTTGCACCTTGGTTTGAGGCTATCTACACTGATAATGCAGAAGCCTTTGCGTGACACAATCAGAAGCTATCAAGGCTTAAAATAAACATTGCAATCACAAGCTCATTTACCCGCAGCCCTATTGCTTTCTCACTCGACCTCGTTGCCTCATACATAGTGATGTCGTTCATGAACGATTCGTTCATTTTGAACGATTCTTAAAATGACTCGGGACTAACGAGTAGTCTCAGAGAGTGATTCATTCATTTTGGCCGCGCATGCTCAACAACTGGGGGCTATGTATATAACCCAGGTTCTGATAAGGAGAGGAGTGAGACTCCTCTCTATGGGAAACGCTCTTAGAGCGCACATCACTCAATGAACACTTATACCACAGCGCCTTGTAATCAACAAGGCTCGTGAGACTTTAAGGGTACAGTAGCAGACCCATCTCACTCCAGATTTGGATCCAGTCATCATTCAACCATGGGGCAGACTTTGGAGAGGAGTCTCTCACTCCTCTCCTTTTTAGAACCTGGGTTATATACATAACCCCCAGTTCTATTACAGTCGATACGTTCGACTCCTCTCTATGGGAGACATTGTACCACAATGCCCCATAGTTCGTGAACATCGAACAACCCCTGATGACCGGAGGTCCATCCTTCACTCCTGACTGCCCACACTGAGCACCGCCTGCGCCAGAGAGGGCGCCGTCACACCCAATCTTTACCAAGATACAAAGGTGTGAGGCGTAGCCCAGCTAGCCGCAGCACAGATGTCCGAGACGGAAACACCCTTGGAAAGCGCCCACGACGAAGCAATTCCGCGAGGGGAATGTGCGCATATGGCCATAGGCGATGCGCATCCCATAGCGCCATAGGCTAACTGAATGGCCTGCACTAACCACTTAGCCAGTCTGATTTTGGACAGCGCCTTCCCATGGAAAGATGAACAAAACAGACAAACTACTGATCCGTGGAATGGGATCCCCTTGTCCTATCCATGTAACAGCGCAGCGCGCGTACAGGGCACAGACACTCCAGGGAGCGCAGATCCGTATCGGGATGGAGCCGGAGCACCTCACTACAGGTGTAAGTCATGCTCAGGACCTTTGGCACAAACGCTGAGTTTGGCTTTAAGGTCACCTTGGCATCTCCGGGGTCAAAACGAGTACACGAAGGATGAACAGAGAGGGCCTGTAAATCACTGACACGCTTGGAGGTGGTCAAGGCCAACAACAAAGCCGTCTTGAGTGACAACGCCTTTATACTGCAAGTCTCCATCGGCTCGAATGGAGCCCGAGACAGCCCGTCCAGAACCAACCAAAGCTCCCAGGAGCGAGTGAGTGGTTTAGACACCGGGCGCAGCCTGCGTACACCTCTCATGAAGCGAGACACGAGCAAATGAGCACCAACACACTTTCCATTAATGTCAACATGGCAAGCCGTCAAAGCTGCCAGGTGAACTTTCGACTGTAGAAAAGGCTCTGGCGTTGTCCAGTAGCCCCTGGAGGAAAAATAGGATATTCCCCAGGTTGCATTGGAACAACACCAAATTCCGCTCCTCGCACCAGGACTCGAACACTCGTCATCTCAGGTCACACAGAGACCTAGTGGACACTGCTCCACCCTGGGGTGTACCCCGTCAGTGGTCAACCTCAGCCTTTCAGGGGTTCTCGCCATTTGCCTGGGACAGTAAGACCGGGTGCAACGGGAGCAGCCAAGGCTCCCCCACCACCAACCTGTATATATCTGCCGCCCATGGTTTGGGTCAACCATCGAGGGGCTAAAAATATCAGCGACAGACTCTGTGACCTCACACGGGCCAGCACGGCCGGGATCAGAGCTGTAGGAGGAAAACGGGTAAAGCAGCCTATCTGCAGGCCACGCGTTCGTCTGAGCATCTACGCCCAGAGGAGCGCCTGCTTCTCGCAGAGAGAAGTAAAGGCGACACTGGGCACTGGCTGCAGAGGCGAAGAGATCGACGGACGCTTCTCCTAAGCGCCACCAAATCTCTCGTACCACCTCTGGATGCATCATAGTTGTATATCTACGTGATGGATAGGCTCGGCATAGAAGAGATGGATAGGCTCGGCATAGAAGAGAGAAATGTTTAGTTCGCCATGGTTATGTAGTCACGATTACGACATAGTTATGATTGACTCACTATGATAATTAAGTCCCCTAAAAGCAGTTGCAATATACTACTTTATTGAAACGTGATGTATTGTATTTAGCCAAAAACTCTTGATATTGATGTAACCATTGATGTAATATTGATATAAATTTAAGATGTAGCCTATTTCTTTATTATCAGGTTGTTAACCTTGTTAACTTTTTGCACTAAGCAATAACGTGCTGTATACACACCCTTGCACACTCTACTAAATAAAATATGTTAAATACAAATAAATAAGAAAAATCACACCATACGGCCAAATAACAATCACACTCGCTAAGCCTAGCAGAGTAGCAGTCACGTGAAAAGTGAACTAAAGACTCGAAAGATAGGACAGAAAACAGAAATGAGTAGTTCACCCCTCGACTGGGTCTGAGTTGTTCGTTCAATTTTCACGTGACAGCCGCATAAGCTCAGTATAGGAAAGAGAAAAGAATAGTTCACCCCTGGACTGGGTCTTCTGTCCCGAGTCGTTCGTTCACTGGTCACGTGATAGCTGCATTGGCACGAGAGATAAGGAAACAAAGTAGTTGGATCTGAGTATTTTGTTCACTTGTAACGTGACTGCTTCATGCTTAAATTACGACTACGTTCATATGTGATCGTTATTGATTTTTGTAATATTACATGTCAGTTTAAATGCATTACCCCCACCCCCGCTCTAATGAATGAAAAGACTCGAAAGAAGAGTAGTTCATTTTACTGAACGAGAGTTAAAGAACCAAGTCACTAAAATTAACCCATCTTCCAATCACTACTCGTACATGCCCTCGAGCACGTGAGCACAAGCTTTGTGACGTCAAACATAGCGCAAAATACAGATTTTTGTTCGTAGCCTGTACATAAAATAAATAAAAAATGTAGACTAAATTATTTTATAAAAAAACAAATGTTAAAAAAAAATCGGTGCCCACAGGTAATGCTCAATTTACTAGATTAAAGATTTTAAAGGTTTCATATAAAGCACCAGTAAATGGAAAGGAATTACATCCGGAACCCACTCTCCCCTATACTCTCCTTCCTTTCCAAGGGAGGCGGCATTTTGGCTTCAAATCTGACTGAATCGTCACAGCCCTGGTATGGACAAATCAACCCTAGTGTTCATGAAACTTTAATGTGTGATGAACCCACTTCATTCAGTCATTACTGGTAAAATGGTCCCTCTCTGATTTATTAAAAATAATCCTGGTATCCTGCACGCTGTGCAGACAGACGGTCACTGCAACTTCAGATTCGCCATTGGCGAGTTCTGGAACACATTGGCTATGTTTGGAATTGCCTACTATGTATTTGTAAGATACTAATTACGTAAAATGTATGCAGTAGGCCAACAGTGCATAGCATGTGAAATTTGAGTATGGAAAATGTTTCCGAATGACAGAGTGTATTTGGAAAAATGTTGAGTACCCGTCCCGAGGGTTGGCCCAATATGTAATGTGCCAACTTCATTCTGGCTTTGTTAGTTTTTTCGCCAATTTGTTGTTATTCTGTCATAGTGAAACTGACAGTTTCTGACGGTTATTATGAATGTAAGTACAAACTAGCTATACTGTAAAAAAAATCTATACCATCATCATGTACGTATATATTATGTATATATTATTTAAGTATGTGGTTGTGAACAGGGCCACTGCCCCGACAGCACATCAGGGAATGAGTTTGCGCGTGGGCAAGAACAGGAGTAATGCATTTGTCCTCAATATCGTCCATCCAAATCAAAGTTGTGATAATATTATTTTGGTATACATACATGTACGTCTCCCTTTTGTTGGTTTTTAAATATTGCGTTGTAAATTAGTGTCTTTCCGCTGCTATAGCAGTCCTTTCTTCCCCATTGTAATGTCCCTAGTCCCACCCATAAGTATAGGGATTGGATAAGCCTAATGATTCTGAACTTCAATCATGCATGCAACTTGCACTCAAAATCTACAATCTAGTACGTGTGATGTGCTGCTGAGCCCGGCTATTTGCAAGCTAGATATAAATGTGTGAAAAACAGACGTTGGATAGATTCTTCAGTAGGGGTAAGGGAGATAAAAGGCCCAATCAAGGAGAAGTCGAGGCTGCGAGGGGAAAAGAGCCCTCTTTCAATAGAAAGTACGACGATTCATACAAAGTATGGCTTTGTTGCAACAGGTGATGCACATGCCCCTAGCCCGCTGTGTGTAATATGTGGTGATAAATTGTCAAATAAAGCTATGTAGGCTTTCAAATTGCTTTGGCACATTGAGTCCAAGCACCCATCATTCAAAGATAAGTGAGTTCTTTTTGATGAACAAAATATGAACGAGGAACAAAAGCAAATGTTGAAAGCCACCGCATCTACAAATGTGGCTTCACTCAGAGCGTAATTTTTAGTGACTAATCGAATTGCTGAGGCTAAGAAGACGTTCACTATCGGGTTGATTCTGCCTGCTACAAAGGATATTTGCCGCGATCTGTTGGGAGAGGCTCAGGCTAACAAGGTAGCACAGGTCCCCCTCTCGGCCACCACTGTCACTAGGAGAATTGATGACTTAGCTGAAGACATTGCGGTGCAACTGTTTGAGAGACTTAACATGTCACTGTAGTATGCTATTCAAGTCGATGAGTCTACGGATGTGGACAACAAGGCCAAAGGCCTACTGCTTGTATATTTGCGATATACACTCCAAGACGATGTGCATGAGGATATTTTGTGTGCCCTGTATGCCATCAAACATAATGGGAGCAGAAATATTTAAAGCCTTGAATGACAATATGGCAGGCAAATTTGATTGGTCATTCTGTGTTGGAGTTTGCACGGACGGGGCTGCGGCCATGACTGGATGGATGTCTGGTTTCACTACCCGAGTAAAAGATGTTGTGCCTGACTGCCAGTCTACCCACTGTGTTGTACACGGAGAACATGCTAGCAGAAAGTTGTCGCCTGAGCTTCACAGCGTATTAAGTGACGTGATTAAAGTAGTAAATCATATCAAAGCACAAGCACTAAACTCACGTTTATTTGAGCAGCTATGTGATGACATGGATGCAGGACACAAACGCCTTCTCTTGCATACAGAAGTCAGACGGTTTTTACAAGGAAAGTCCCTGTCCAGGGTGTTGGAGTTACGAGAGCCACTGAAGAGATTTCTTTCTTTCTTTCGTAAAAAAAGTCACCACTGGCAGCGCACTTCAGTGACAAGGAATGGATCGCAAAACTCATTTTATTTATTTGACATATTTTTTATTTTATTTGACATATTTACCCTCAACAAACTTAATCTGTCATTTCAGGGCAGAATGACAACTGTGTGTAAATTGGCGGATAGAATGTCTGCATTAAAAGCTAAATTGGAACTGTGGGGGCGAAGAATGGAGAGAGGCGTGCTTGACATGTTCCAAACTTTGGCAGGGATATTGGTAGAGGCTGAGCCGAAACTGTCATTGTCCCAGCTGGTGCACGATCACCTGGCTGCGCTGTAGGGGGAGTTTGAGCGTTATTTCCCATCAGAAAAAGACCCAAGAACTAACAAGGAATGGATCTGTAACCCATTTGCGAATGTCCCTGGTTCCTCGAATCTGAGTAGGAACGTAATGTCCAGGTAGGATGGTAGAGTTGGAGGAGGTCAGAGAGGCAGGGAGGGACCAAGTTATGTAAAGCTTTGTAGTTGAGAAGTAGGATTTTGTAGGTGACAGGAAGCCAGTGAAGGTTAAAGAGTACAGGGGTTATGTGCTCAGACGATTTAGTTGAGGTGAGGAGACGAGAAGCAGAGTTTTGAACCAGTTGGAGTTTATGGAGGGAGGTTGCGCTGATGCCGAAAAGACTTGAATTGCAGTAATCAAGATGGGAGAAAATGAATGAGCGAATGATTTTGGCAGCTGCACTATGGGAGAGGGATGGTCGGATTTTAGCAATGTCTCTAAGATGGAACGACATTTAACTTTATATATAAGGTATAGCCTAATACCTTTGAAAACGGTACCTAACCCGTGGCAACCCATACTGTACCTAACCCTAGATCTGTTTTGCGTTTCTATTGCAAACATCTAGGCTACCCTAAAATATAGGCGGGGTTCATAGCCACGTAACAATCACAAAGAATTTGCCCTGTCGAGGTGCTTACACTAGGCTGGCCAAAAACATTTTCACTTTTTTTTTTTAAAACACGTAATTAGACAGTACATCTTTATGATTTTTTGTTATTTGGTAAACGTTTAGTAATAAAAACAAATCAATACATTTTCTGTTTTTAAAAAAGTGACAGTTTTAGTGTCAAAAAAAGGTTTTTAAATGTTACGAGTTACTTCCTAAACTTCATGCGGCCGACTTTGACCTTACAGTAGTGCTTTACCTTTAGCAAACCATTGAATATTTAGTGATAGTTTGATGGTGAAACAGATTGTCTTAACAGTTTATATACTTGTTTATCTAAATTAAGTGTACAAAATTGAAAACTTGTACTCGGAAAACAGCAATATCGTCAAAGGATTTTGTTGTTCTATGTCGCGGTCACGGAGCACTAAAATTCTGCAACTGTTAAAACTGCGTATGAAGCCTGGTCTGTTAGTGGCTAAAGTAGCTGCTTTTAGCAGTTGCTGCTCTGGTCCTTTCTCTAGTCTGCCCTGCAACCTGAAAAACAGACACCGAATCAGTCTAAGTACTAAATACATAAGTAATGAAAGGCTTGAATATACAGTGTTTCATGAGTGATAATGTATTTATCTATATCTACCCCCACACAATTGTGTTACTCGACATCACTTTTTGCGCTTTACTTTCTTGTAGCCTTTTCTTCGCGGTACAGCACAATACATTTAAATATATAAAAAACCGACTACAGAATTGCTGGCAATTAATATGGTAGTTAGAATATATTATACCGTTTGTGATCACATAACCATATTTCAAATTGTGAGATAAAAAGTTAAATTATATACTAAAGGAACTCAATGCAAGCTAATACAGCTAGCACGTTCCACAGACAGTCAAAGCGTCAATTCTCCTCAAGCCTGGTTTATACTTCTGCGAAGGAGCACGTACAGTGCCTTGCAAAAGTATTCACCCCCTTGGCATTTTTCATGTTTTGTTGCCTCACAACCTGGAATTAGAATGGATTGTTTGAAGGTTTGCATCATTTCATCCAGAGAACATGCCTACAACTTTGAAGATGTGATTTTTTTTTATTGTGAAGCAAACAACAAATAGGACAAAATAACAGAAAACTTCAGCGTGCATAAATATTCACCCCCCTAAGGTCAGTCCTTTGTAGAGCCGCCTTTTGCGGCAATTACAGCTGCAAGTCGCTTTGGATAAGTCTCTATGAGCTTGCCACATCTTGCCACTGGGATTTTTGCCCATTCCTCAAGGCAAAACTGCTCCAGCTCCTTCATGTTGGATGGTTTCCGCTTGTGAACAGCAATCTTCAAGTCTGACCACAGATTCTCAATTGGATTGAGATCTGGGCTTTGACTAGGCCATTCCAACACGTTTAAATGTTTCCCCTTAAACCACTCGAGTGTCGCTTTAGCAGTATGCTTCGGGTCATTGTCCTGCTGGAAGGTGAACCTCCGTCCCAGTTTCAAATCACAGGCAGACTGAAACAGGTTTTGCTCAAGAATATCCTTGTATTTAGCACCATCCATCTTTCCCTCGACTCAAATCAGTTTCCCAGTCCCTGCTGCTGAAAAACATCCCCACTGCATGATGCTGACACCACCATGTTTCACTGTGGGGATGGTCTTCTTGGGGTGATGGGATGTGTTGGGTTTGCGCCATACATAGCGTTTTCCTTGGTGGCCGAAAAGTTCAATTTTAGTCACATCTGACCAGAGCACCTTCCTCCATACATTTGGGGAGTCGCCCACATGCCTTTTGGCAAACTCAAAACGAGCCATCCTATTTTTAACACTAAGTAATGGCTTTTTCTGGCCACTCTTCCATAAAGCCCAGCTCTATGGAGTGTACGGCCTATTGTGGTCCCATGCGCAGATACACCAGTCTCTGCTGTGGAACTCTGCAGCTCCTTTAGGGTTACCTTTGGTCTCTGTGCTGCCTCTCTGATTAATGCCCTCCTTGCCCGGTCTGTGAGTTTTGGTGTGCGGCCCTCTCTTGGCAGGTTTGTTGTGGTACCATGTTCTTTCCATTTGAAGATGATGGATTTGATGGTGCTCCGGGGATCATCAAAGATTTGGATATTTTTTATAACCCAACCCTGACTAGTACTTCTCAACAACTTTGTCCCTGACTTGTTTGGAGAGCTCCTTGGTCTTTATGGTGTGATGCCTCTTGCTTAGTGGTGTTGCAGCCTCTGGGACCTTTCATAAAAGGTGTTTTTATACTGACAGATCATGTGACACTTAGATTACACACAGGTGGACTTCATTTCACTAATTATGTTACTTCTGAAGGTAATTGGTTGCACCAGAACTTTTGAGGGGCTTCATAGCAAAGGGGGTGAATACATATGCACATGCCAATTTCCAGATGTTTATTTTTAGAAATAATTTTTTATATATATTTTTTCCTCATTTCACTTCACCAATTTAGACTATTTTGTGCAAATCCATCACATAAAATTCAGATTAAAAAAACATTTAAATTACAGGTTGTAATGTAACAAAATAAGTAACAAGCCAAGGGGGGTGAATACTTTTGCAAGGCACTGTATACGTCTCTGCATAGCTTCACAGAGAAGGGGTTTCTGGGAAAGAGTATCTCATCGAGGCCTGCCGACGTGTTGACGGGGAGTCCTCCCAAATCCTAACAGCGCGTTGTGAGAAGCGTCTTCTCAGTGCGTCAAACAATCGCTGATTGGTTGAGCAAGGTAGGAAGCAAGTAGATAGATATAGACTAGATATTCGGTAATATTTTGGCTGTATCCAAAACAAATGAAAACGCAGATGACACAATGAAATGGACCAGATTTTTAATAGCCTTCCAATCATATCAGTGGTTTTCTATGCGCTTAGCGTAGCCTATGTTTATAGACTATATGATACAACTGCTTTCTGCATTGTTTGATAAACTGTATGTGAATGTATTGAACAGCACTTTGGTCAGCTCTGCTTCTTTTAAACGTGCTCTATAAATAAACTTGATTTGATTTGATATAAGATAATATGAAAAGATGTGAGCAAGCTTGGTCTTTTTGTTTATAGGCACACGCCAGGATTGCAATTTATCACCACTACACTTTGCCGTCACCATCGAACATTTGGCCATTGCTCTTAGGCAATCAAGGTGTAGAGCGAGGTGGACTTGTACACAAATTATCGTTATATGCAGATGACCTTCTGTTATATGTTTCGGACCCCCTAAACTCTATTCCCTTCATTCTTAATATCCTGGATCAATTCGGGAAAGTCTCCAGCTATAAAATCAATTACAAAAAAAGTGAGATGTTACGTCTTAATCAGAAAGCCACTATAATCCTTGCATCCCGTTTCCCATTCAGAATTGTGAGCAAAGGCTTTAAATATCTTGGGGGTGAGATTACACCCGCTTTTCGTCCCTGTTCATTAAGAACTTTGGGACTTTATTTGGAAAATGTAAACAATATATGGTTAGACAGATGAGCCTCCCTGTGTCCATAGTTGGCCGTATTAACCTCATTAAAATTATTTGTCAAATTTCCAGGGGGTGGGTGGGGGTGGGGTTTACTGAGACATCTTCTATATTTCATATAGATAAATCAGGTTTAATGTAATGAGGCTATAATGGTGAACCAACGCCTTGCTATAGACATTGAGACATATGAGACATTGAGACATTTGAACCTGTACCGCACATGCAATTGCGCAAATCTAAGTATAATCTCTGCATATATTGTTAGCAGAGGGTCTAAAGTAAGGAAAAATATATGGTCTTACTTAGACATCTTAATTACGAAACAATTTGGCCAGAAGCAGTGGATCGTGCTTGTTTATCTGATTAAAATGAGATATAACACGTCATTGGTCATTGGTAATTAGTGTTTTGGTACTACATTTATCTCAAGACCAACTCTTATTTTGAAGGCAGAACTGAGATTTCGGCGCCATGTTTGAATACGTCACACCACTGATGTGACTAATGTCGCTGATTTCACGCAGCTGCCATCTTACCTGGGTATAGTCTTGCTACGGAATGAATTGAAGTCTATGGACAGCAGCTACGGTTTTTGCATATAGAGTGCCAAATTGCTCATCAATAAGGACAAAATTAACAACGTATAATGGGATCATCTTCCATGCGTTAGTATTGAGTGGAAAACAAGATCCATTTAGCAATCAAAACATTGACAATATTGATAGTTTTTTGTCGCAATGCTTGCTAGTTAGCTAGCAAACGTTGATTAGACCAACTGACAGGCGTTCTATTTATGTTTCAAGCTGACAGTGACACGTCAGCGTTCACAGATAGAACACTATACTACTGTTCTATCTCTGTGGTCAGTGCAAACACATGAATTCTAGTCTAATTTTCATGCAACACAAGATACAG
The DNA here is from genome assembly GCA_026901105.3 of Galaxias olidus. Taxonomy (NCBI): domain Eukaryota; kingdom Metazoa; phylum Chordata; class Actinopteri; order Galaxiiformes; family Galaxiidae; genus Galaxias; species Galaxias olidus. Next base: position 29,149 of record JAPMUY010004759.1, read on the forward strand.
AAAGTCACAATATGGCCAATTTTGAAATATCTCCTGTTCAGTTTCTCATTGCATTGAAATCCTTTTCACTGTTAAATAAATTGAGCAGAGTAGCACAACTGCAGTATCCTTCGGGTTTGGCTATCTTTCAGGGCTGGCCTGACAAGTTACTCTAGTTTAGTCTCTATGCCTTGACAAGATTCTTTCTTTCCCTTTCTCTTGCTCTCTTCTCCACTTGTCTCTGTTGCTCTCTTCTCCTTGTCTCTATCTCCTTGGAAGAACCTGCTCTCTTGCTCTCCTCTTCTTTTTTCAATCTGTACCAGATGCCTGTCTCTCCTGCAGAATTTGTTTAAATTATTTTAAAAACTTTTCAGTTACATCTATGGAGATTGTATAATTTTGAAATGTGTCAGCATCAACATCTGAGACAAAATAGCAGTACTTTGATTCATACATTCATTACCATCATTTGATAATAGCATGATTAATGTTTATGGAAAACTGGTGTTTCCAATAGTTTGTCAATCCTGTACATGTCATCAAGTCCTAAAACTTGAAATGCATTACACTGTTATAGTTTGGCAATATTTATTATATTTTAAAGAACGGGTACTGCCGAAGAGGAAACACCGTCTCAAATACCTGCTTTTTCTCTCTATTCATCCGCTCACTCGCCTTCTTGTTTTCTGTCTCCTCTCTTGCAACCACTATCCCAGCGAAAAAAGTAAACACTGTGTTGGCTAGCTTACTGAGATAGCCTGCTAACTTTTCTCTCGCAAAAATGTAATCTAACTTCAGATCATTATTTAGCCCACTTCCCGACAAGATAGAATAACAAGCCTGATACCAATGGATTCCTCTGGTTGTATAGCTTATTATGATACCAATACCTTCTCGCTAGCTTAAATGAGCACGATAGAGCCTGCGCTATGGTGCAAGATCTCAGCTAATCAATTGACGGGTCTGTCGGAATTATGGGGAGGAAAAAATACAGAGGATGTCCTCAATGGTACGGTCCTGTGTACTTTATTGACAAGTTCTTTACAATAAGATGGATACGGTTATTCACAAATAGGCCTCTAAGGCTACATCCAATTTATCTACAAGGGTCTTATAATGTGCTTCCAGCACTATTTATAGAATTACTTGTGCGTCTGGTGTACTCTTGAAAAGGACACGGAAAATTACATAGAAAAGCCACGACCGACAGCGTTGTTTCCTCATTCAGATGATTATTGAGAATCATTTCAAAACAAACATACAATGTCAATAAAAAATGTCTTCCAGTATCTTTCCTTTATCTATTTTTGTATGACATGTATAGATTACATTCAACAACCTTTCGCTTTAATGTATTACTGCTATGCTTCATAAGCAACATCTTACAAAATAGAATAGCCAAATGTGAAGTCTAGCTAGAAGATCGGTCATGTCTCTTGATCTTCCTCAGAGCTGTTTCCCACGATCTCTGGTCATGGTGGCCTGGCTGGAGACGAGAGGAACGCTGCAACTACTAAAACAATAAGTCTCCAGGAGCAACGTGTCGTATCCAGCACATGGATAGTTTGTTTTCATATATCGCAGCAGATACAATCAAATTATTCACTACATAGAATTAGGTTTTTATTACTGGTTGCTCAGGTCTTCTACATGAAATAAATGCTTATGATCTGCGAACAAGAAGTATTGCCATGACAATACCGGTAATACTGACGGCGGCGGCCATGCACTGATCTCATACATTGCCTCTCTGGAATCCAATTGACAGAAATGAGTTGTAGAACAGTCTCCCCTACGTCCTCGTGTTAGCTCAACCTTCGTTTAAAGGCTTCTGGCAATTGAATCACAAGTGGACAGCGCTGCAGACATTAAATCAGCGGTAATCTCTGTTTTCAGTTAATGCTTGTTCAATACTGATTATTTTACCATTTAAATTCATTTTAAATAATCTTAATGAAACTGTGCTGCCGCCTGTTTAAATAGCCTACGTATTATCAGCCAGTCTGTTCATTTTGACATTGCTTTGTATTTGGCCATTTCCATCTTGCTACGGTAACAAATAAAGGAGTTAGTTTGGCAGCAAGCAATTATTTATGGAGCCTTTAAAGATGCAGTATATAAGTTTGAATTTCTAGCAATAAATTTAATTTTTTGTGTTTTTTAATGTCTATTACATACCTGCTGGAGGATATCATTTAACCAAATGCTCAGAGAGAAGGTGTGCTATATATGAGCGCCCTGGGCCCTGTATTCAGCTTTCAAAAAATCTAGGGACGACCGCCTCTCCCCAACCAATCAGGAGAGTTTTTGCAAGGAGAAAGGGCAACCTGCCTGTCAATCACCTCGCGTGCACACTCTTAGGTAAAATCCCTGCTTACAGCGTCACCCTCCAAACAAGCTTGATGTTACAATTCGCGTTGCAGACAAAAGTAGCAGCAGTGTGAACTAGTTGCAAGGCGGTTGAAGTTGTTGCATGTCATCACAAAAGACTTGGCTTGTCAAATCGCCAAGTGCAGTTTTAGAACGTTAGGAAGTATGCGCCAGATTTATGTCAAAAAGGCATTATTCGTTTACATACATATGTTGGATATACTCAGCAACATAGTAGCTATGGTGCAAATTGCAGCTAAATAAAAACGATTGTTATGCACTAGCTCATACTAATAGGAGAATCAAATTATGAAATTGTTTTTGTTAATGTTAGCTTACTGTATATCCTTACTATGGAAACGGTCATTTGTGTCTGTGCTCGTTGCTTTGGTGTGAACCACTCGGTTTTGGAGCGTTTACTGTTAGACGTTCGGGATTCTTTTGTTTCCAAAAATATGCACAACATACACATGATTCATGAAACACTGCCTTGCTCAGGTTCAAGAACTCAAGTCAGAGCGTGCACGGGCATGTGTGGGATGGGCCATTGAGGGATAGGAGGGACCAAAGACTCAAGAGGTTGGCCTTTTTGAGTGTTGTGATTAAAATTCATGCTATTTTTTCCCCAATTCTCTAGAACTACATACTGCACCTTTAAGGGTATAATAGTTAGCTATGCACACTTCCGCTAGCTAACGTCCACTTGGCCAGAATTGTTTGTAACGTTAAATAGAAAAGATCAAACTAAATAGAATTCACATGCAGTAAGCAGTATAACCACGGCATTTTGAACTCTTACACTGTTGACGGTTATATCCCACTATGTCTGGCTAAGCATGGTAGCGTGAGGTGTCCTAAACTAATGCTCTTTTGCTGTATTACCAGTAAGTCAGTAATCATTTATGGTGCCTTAATTTAAGATTAGCTAACGTTAGACTCCATGGAAATAACATTACCATCCAAATTGTGATGTTAGCGTACAGTAAATCAAAACAAAGAAATAGTGCACGGTTGAATGCATTCTTTGGGAAACACTTGCTACGTGTTATCAGCCACCATCCAATTGAAGTCACCAGAATAATTTTTTAATGACAAACACAATTGAACTCACATTCAGTACGCAGTGTCTTACAATGTTGTTCATCTATTGCTCCTTCAGTCAAAGTCCACCAGAGGGCCTAATCTCTTTCCCCATGCATTGTCCATGGACAAATTAAGCATGTAAAAAAGAAAATTGAAAAATAACTCGTGAACAGATTAATTAGCAATCACATAATAAGAATTAACCATAATGGTATATGATTGCGCCATGACGACGCAATCACATTACAAGACTTAGCGTTAACAGTATGATGCAATCACATGAACCTTAACGATAACAGTATACACGTGTATAACCAGTTTACACATAATAAAACCTAACGATAACAGTATATGATTGCAATCCCATAATAATGACCGCCAGCAAATACAACAGGGTTCTATACAGCTTCACTGCAGAGACCCCTAATAATGACCGCCAGCAAATACAATAGGGTTCTACGCAGTTACACTGCATAGACTCCCAAGAATAATAATAATAATAAACACCAGAAAATACAATAGGGTTCTATGCAGTTTCACCAATTCAACCTGGCAATGATAAGCTTTTTATCTTCAACGAGAGCACGACGCGAACCAATCCTTCTGGTGGTCATGAGAAATAAAAACCAAAAAGTGATTTGCGGGAACAGCAATCAAGTAAACTTGTGTTTCCTCGCCAAGTTAATGTCAGTAAACAACGGTAACGTGAAGTTGATGTGCTAGCTTGTAGTGCATCTCTAGCACTAACCTAGCTAGCTGCACATGTGCATCTCTTGGTCTCTGTGTCTTGCTTGTTTGCCAGCTACTTCCAGGATTGTTTTCTGTGAATTTGTGACTGACTAAAGTGAGAGCGAAATACAATTATTTATTACGTTTGATAAACGCCAATGGGCAACGTTCGGCATTTATAAACTGCAGCTTGGAATACCGTGTCTTGCGTGAAAATGTGTTCATAGTGCTTTCCAGCAGCTACGTGTCTGTTCCAGAGAATATATGGGCGTGATGGCACATATACGCACATTTTTAAAACAAGAAAGACAATGATGATCTAGTCTTGCAGTCAAGGTTTCGTAACAACTTTGGAATAAAGATGGAACGCAATGGATAGAAATTTACTATTGATTAAATAGCTATTGACTTTCAGATGTTGGTATACATACTGGGCAATATTGGTGCACATCTTTCAGTAAATAATAACCATCAAGTATAGCCATAGTAACCATCAAACCACAGTAACAGTATGTTATATTTTAAAAATGTAAAAAAGAATAACTGGGGAGCTTGGGGAGAACTGATCAATCG
>JAPMUY010004762.1:0-30000 GCA_026901105.3 Galaxias olidus
CTCTCTGTCTCCCTCTCCAGCCACCATTGATCTGAAACTGGCTAATGATGCCTGGTACGGCAGTGTAAAGGAGTCCATCAGAGAGCAGCAGACTCAGGCAGTCTGGGTGTCGGAGGGAAAGGTACACACACACACTGTACACACACCATACACACACACATCGTACACACACACATATATCCATTGTATACACAGAGACATTTCCCTACTGTGGGCATACATTCTACTATTTTTTATATGTGAAGCTCTTTTAGTTTAGTCCTATTTATTCTGTGGTTTGATGTGGTTGCCATGGGAGCCAGTCCTGCAGTAGCATATGGCTGAATCTCAAACGGGACACTTGACCAGAGTTCCTTTGGCCCCTGCCTTTTAAAGCCAAAACCACCTAGCCTTGAATGGATATCAATATTTGGTTTTAAAATTTAAAGCTACCTAGCCTAGAATGGATATCAATGCAATGTTTGGTTTTAAAACTTAAAGCCGCCCAGCCTAGCACATACAGTATGTCAATGATTGGTTTTAAAGTTTAAACCCACCCAGCCTGCCATAGTTATCAAAGTTTGGTTTTGTCAGCTTAATGTCACCTAGCCTAGCATGGTTATCAATTGGGTTTAAAAAAAAAATCATGGTGTTGCTAGGCAAAGAACAGTGAAAGGTTGTCTGCCATTGGGTGAGAGGGATTTCAGTGGTCAGGTAACTAACCAACGAAACGCATGCAACATTCAACACGTAGCAACAGGGAGTATTCCGTTTGAGACTGCCTTTCTCTCTAGTCAACTACTAAACTAAAGCTATCGGCCACGCTCCATATGTGGTCATGTGACCTTGTCCAACTTCCTGTCAGTAGTGGTCTACTTCCCTGTCTACAGCTCGGCTTTCTCTTTCCTTTCTCTCTTTCTGTCCTTGTTTTTTTGTTTCTTTTTCTTTTCTTTTTCTTTTTCTTTTCTTTCAACCTCTCCTTACTTCCTCTACCTAAGACCCATCATGTGTGTGTTTTAGCTGGCGGGGGCGGAGTCTGAGCTGGACTGCCCGGACGAGCGCATGTCCTATTTGTCCACCATGTCAGCCGACTACCTCAGCATGGACAGCCGATTGGCCAGCGACTACGAGGACACGGCGGACGAGGGCGGGGCCTACGCCGACAACGAGCTGGACAACGAACCAGCCGACCAACCAGGCCTCCGCCATCAGCCGCTCCTCCGAGCCTGTGATGGCTGAGGAGGTCAGACACACACACACACACACACACACACACACACACACACACACACACACACACACAGAAAACACACACACACACACACACACACACACACAGAAAACACACACACACACACACACACACACACACACACACACACACACACACACACACACACAGAAAACACACACACAAAACACACACACACACACAGAGCGATAAGTACAGACACACACACACACACACACAGACACACACACACACACACACACACATGCAAACACACACACACACACACACATGCGCACGCATATGCACACACACACACACACACACACACACACACACACACACACATGCACGTGCAAGCACAAATACACACACGCACACACACACACACACACACACAGATACAGACACTCTTTCAGACACACACACACACACACACACACACACACATATATAGACAAACACACACACACATACACGCACACATAATCATCTCCGTTCAGATCAGATCACATTACATAGATTATTTCCCTCTAGCTTAGATAGTAACCCAGTGCTTCTGCTCTGTGTTGAGCTGTCCTAGTAGTGGGACTCTCTGCCCCCTGGTGTCCCGCAGTGGGCGCTGCAGCCCTTCCTCCTGGCTGGCTGTCTGCAGGCAGATCCCACAGTGGCTGCCCCCTGGTGTCCACAGTGGGGCGCTGCAGCCCCTTCCTCTGGCTGGCTGTCTGCAGGTCAATAGCATCTGTTGTGCTGTGGTTCCACAGTGGGCGCTGCAGCCCCTTCCTCTGGCTCTGCTGTAGCATCTGTTGTGCTGCCCCCTGGTGTCCACACTGCAGCCTTCCTCTCTCTCTACAGGCAGATCAACCAGCATCTGTTGTGCTGGTTCTGCTGTATGTGGGTCATCTCTCCATTTATGTAAGGACATTAGTCTGCTAGCAGGAACACCCCCACTCTGTGGTGCAGCGTTAGGACCACAGAACCACGGTGAGGATTGGGATTAGGAGGACAGCCATGGAAAACAGTAGTATTATATTATCATATGCACTGTATATTCATGAGGTCATTGAAGAAAAACCAGGGTTCTGTGTGTGTGTGTGTGTGTGTGTGTGTGTGTGTGTGTGTGTGTCTCTGATTGCAGGGGTAAGAGTGTTTAATCCTCATCACACACACAACTAACCGCACGTACAGCACCCCCCCTCCCCCACACAGTACACACACACACTCCTACGTTCCCTGAACGACCTTGTGTTGACCCCTGTTACCCCCCTCCCCCACCATGCTAACACTAGGACATGCTCTGACATGTGAACAGGTTGCGTGTCTCCCTGACAACCGGTTGCCATGGTTTCCCCACAGTAGCCCTCTCCTTGGGGGACCTCATCACATTGACAAAAGGACAACGTACCATGTAGATTTATGAAACCTGTCCTTGACTTTGCATTTGAACTGAAGAGATCATTTATTGACATTTGTGCCTGCTTTGACTCTTTCAGTTGGTGACCCCCCCCCCCACACACACACACACACACACACACACACACACATTTACAGCGCATGGTCGTCGTCGTCGTCCCCCCCCCCCCCTGTGTTAGACTGGCTTGGTATGGTCCCCAGTGTGGCATGTCACTCCTGACCCCTGCTCTCTGACCTATCCTGTGAACCGCACGTGTGTGTACCCTCTCTCTCTGTGTGTGTGTGTGTGTGTGTGTGTAGATCCTGCGGCGGAACAGTCCAGAGCTTCGTGGGCGTGTCCGTAGGGTGGGCAGCAGAGAGGTCATCAGCAGTAGCAGCCCCCCTCCCTTCCTCTCTGAAGCCCCCAAAGTGAGACACACACACATACACACACACACAAGTATACACACACACGTATTTATATAACACACACACACACACACACATACACATATATACACAGACGCACACACACATACACACACACACACACACACACACACGTATACAAACACACATATATACACACACACACACATATATACAAACACACATACATACACACACACACACACACACACATATACAAACACATGTATGTGTGCATGTATATGAAACCATGTTATCATGTTATTGGCCAGCAGGCAGTTCATATTGAGCCGTCTAGATCTCATACATCGTCCAAACCACATCTGAACATAACCATCGCCCTCCTCTCCCTGTCCTCTCATATTGGTTTTCATCCAAATGTTGACAGAAAAAGATTTAATATTAATAAGCTTCCTGCCTTTCATCATATCGTGTTCTCCTGAAATCAATACCTCAGTATTTCAGTCCTGAAATGTGTTAGCGTAGCTGGGGTATAAATTAACCTATACCTCAGTGTTTCAGTCTTGAAATGTGTTGGAATAGCTGGGGGGGGAGTACTGTTAGTTTTGGACCTAGTTATTAGTAGGACAGTATTTGAGGTTGGTCTCATTCACCCCCCCTCCTCCTAGCTGTTTGGTTCGTTCCGGAGGGGCAAACTGCCCTTCCCTCTGAAGAGTAGCCTGGTCTGGAGAAGCCACGTCCACCGGCAATCTGACTCCTCCAACACCAGCTCATTGGACCAAACTGGTACCTGATTAGCATAACTCCCAGACTGCCCCTGTGCTGTGAGCCTCTTGGTTGTGTTCCTCTAGCTGATAGTATGATGAGGTGTTACAGTGAAATACGTCCCTGTGGGAGCCTCCTGTGGAACTAGAGCTGTGGTGGATCCAGTAAACTTTAAGCTTAGCTACTGCTGTTTGTGTAGATACTGATATTTCAATGAGCTCTACAGTGACAAGGGTTATGAAAGGATAAATGGGCCATTGACATCGCTGTGAGCAGTTAAATTATGTGTTTTAAAAGGTTTTTGTTAACTATATACAAAGACAGTATGTGTATATTTCAGTGATCTGTACTATGAAAAAAAGGTTAAAAAAAACAAAAATAACTGTTTAAAGTCTTAGTGCGTGTATATTTCAGTGGTCTGTACTATGATACCTGTTTAAAGTCTTAGTGCGTGTATATTTCAGTGGTCTGTACTATGATAACTGTTTAAAGTCTTAGTGCGTGTATATTTCTGACCCATAATGAGCGTATGCCCCTCCCCCAGGTGAAGCTGGTGCTAGAGAGGAGGCGGTGCTAGTGTCAGGCCCCCACCCTCTCTCCCTTCCAGCACCACCGAGAAGCCTGGACTCGCCCCAGTCCAGCAGCAGCACAGAACCACCCCCGCCCCCACTGCCCGGACCTCCTCTCCGCTCAACCTTCTCCTCCTCCGCTCCCCCTCAACTCTTTCGGCAAGCCCCGGCCCCTTGGAGTGACCCCACCCCTCGCCGCGCCCAAACCCAGCGCCCCTGGTTTCCAGGACGGCCCCCAATACCCAGCAGCCCCCAGCAGTCCAGCTGCAGCGCCGCCTCTGTCCTCTAGAGGGCAGCAGCCCGAGCACCAGCAGAGCCCTGAGGACCCTTCACTCCGCTCCTTCCTGGGGAAGATCAAAGCCTTCGAGAAGATGGACCACTTTGCACGCGCTCAGCGGCTGCTGGAGCTGCAAGAGGCTCAGAACGCAAGGGTGAGAGCTAGAATACATAGAACTGTCAGGGTGAGAGCTAGAATACATAGAACTGTCAGGATGAGAGCTAGAATACATAGAACTGTCAGGGTGAGACCTAGAATACATAGAACTGTCAGGGTAAGAGCTAGAATACATAGAACTGTCAGGATAAGAGCTAGAACACATATAACTGTCATGGTGAGAGCTAGAATACATAGAACTGTCAGGGTAAGAGCTAGAATACATAGAACTGTCAGGGTAAGAGCTAGAAAACATAGAACTGTCAGGGTAAGAGCTAGAAAACATAGAACTGTCAGGGTAAGAGCTAGAAAACATAGAACTGTCAGGATAAGAGCTAGAAAACATAGAACTAACAGGGTAAGAGCTAGAGGATGTAGAACTGACAGGTTGGGATTGAAGCACAGAGCTAGAACTGACACTGTGTGTGTGTGTGTGTGTGTGTGTGTGTGTGACTGTGTGTGTGTGTGTGTGTGTGTGTGTGTGTGTGTGTGTGCGCGCCTCCACCCGTACCTCCAGTTGGAGATTGCCCAGAAACACCCAGACATCTATGCTGTTCCTATGAAGACTCCTAAACTGGACCACAGCCGCCCACAGCCAATAGGGTAGGACTACTATCACCCACAGCCAATAGGGTAGGACTAACACCACCCACAGCCAATAGGGTAGGACTACTACCACCCGTAGCCAATAGGGCAGGACTACTACCACCCGTAGCCAATAGGGCAGGACTACTACCACCCATAGCCAATAGGGTAGGACGACTACCACCCACAGCCAATCAGGTTAGACCACAGGTTGTTGAGCTAGCACCGTTTAGCCTGTTGCGCTAACACCATTCAGCCTGTTGCGCTAACACAATTCAGCCTGTTGAGCTAGCACCATTCAGCCTGTTGAGCTAGCACCGTTTAGCCTGATGAGCTAGCATCATTCAGCCTGTTGCGCTAGCACCATTCAGCATGTTGAGCTAGCACCATTCAGCTTGTTCAGCTAGCAGCATTTAGCCTGTTGAGCTAGCACCGTTTGGCCTGTTGCGCTAGCACCGTTAAGCCTGTTACGCTAGCACCATTTAGCTTGTTGAGCTAGCACCATTTAGCCTGTTGAGCAAGCACCATTTAGCCTGTTGCGCTAGCACCATTTAGCTTGTTGAGCTAGCACCATTTAGCCTGTTGAGCAAGCACCATTTAGCCTGTTGAGCTAGTACCATTTAGCCTGTTGAGCTAGCACCATTTAGCCTGTTGAGCTAGCACCATTTAGCCTGTTGAGCTAGCACCATTTAGCCTGTTGAGCTAGCACCATTTAGCCTGTTGCGCTAGCACCATTCAGCTTCAGCCTGCTATCCTGTTCCCTATAGAGTCCAACTGTTTTCTCAAAACGGTCAACTGGTGACTATTTGTGTGTTTGTGTGTGTGTGTGTGTGTGTCTAGGTCCAGCTCGCGTCCCGAGCCCCAGGCCCCACCCTCCAAGATGGCGTACATCGAGAGCTCAGCGTTTTACGGTCGGGATGAGGAGGGGAGGAGGAGCAGGAGGAAGAGTACCGTCGACAGCTGGCGGAGCACAACAAGAGGAGCTGCTACTCCAACCACTCCCAGCAGTATCAGGACACGGAGCTGTAGACACACACACACACACACACACACACACACACACACACAGAGTCAGACAGATACAGAGATGCCCGCCTATAGCTTATCTTGCTGTAGACACACACACACACACACACACACACACACACAGACACATATATACACACACACAGACACATATACATACACACACACAGACACATATATAGACACACACACACACACACAGAGACACATATATAGACACACACACACACACACACACACACAGACACAAAAATAGACACACACACACACACACACACACACACAGACACACACACAGACACACACACACACACACACATATATAGACACACACACACACACACACACACACACACAGAGAGACACATATATAGACACACACACACACACACAGAGACACATATATAGACACACACACACACACACACACACACACACATATAGATACACACACACACACACACACACACACACACACACACACACACACACACACACACACACACACACACACACACACAGAGACACACATATATAGACACACACACACACACTGACACACACACAGAGACACATCTATAGACACACACACACACACACAAACATACAGTCACACACATGCACAGAGACACTCATACACGTAGACACACATAGAGACACACGTACACACATAGAGACACATACACACATAGAGACACACGTACACACATAGAGACACATACACACATAGAGACACACAAACACATACACACATGTCTTGAGACACACGTACACACATAGACACACGTACACACATAGACACACATACACACATACACACATCTATACACACACATACACACATAGACACACGTACACACGTACACACATAGAGACACATACACACATAGAGACACATACACACATAGAGACACATACACACATAGAGACACACGTACACACATAGAGAGACACATACACACATAGAGACACATACACACATAGAGACACATACACACATAGAGACACACGTACACACATAGAGACACGTACACACATAGAGACACATACACACATAGAGACACATACACACATAGAGACACACATACACACATAGAGACACACGTACACACATAGAGAGACACATACACACATAGACACATACACACATAGAGACACATACACACATACACACATAGAGACACATACACACATAGAGACACGTACACACATAGAGAGACATACACACATAGAGACACACGTACACACAAAGAGAGACACATACACACATACACACATAGAGACACACGTACACACATAGAGACACACGTACACACATAGAGACACACGTACACACATAGAGACACATACACACATACACACATAGAGACACACGTACACACATAGAGACACATATACACACATAGAGACACATACACACATAGAGACACATACACACATAGAGACACATACACACATACACACATAGAGACACACGTACACACATAGAGACACATATACACACATAGAGACACGTACACACATAGAGACACATATACACACATAGAGACACATACACACATAGAGACACATACACACATAGAGACACACGTACACACATAGAGACACATACACACATACACACATAGAGACACACGTACACACATAGAGACACGTACACACATAGAGACACATACACACATAGAGAGACACATACACACATAGAGACACACGTACACACATAGAGACACGTACACACATAGAGACACATACACACATAGAGAGACACATACACACATAGAGACACATACACACATAGAGACACATACACACATAGAGACACATACACACATAGAGACACGTACACACATAGAGACACATATACACACATAGAGACACATACACACATAGACACACATATACACACAGACACACATAGAGACACATACACACATAGAGACACATATACACACAGACACACAGATACACACACTGTCTTGAACAGCACCAGGATACAGCACTGTATCTATAACACACATACACACAGATACACACACTGTCTTGAACAGCACCAGGATACAGCACTGTATCTATAGACTCTCGGCTCGGCCTAGTCTGGTCTGGTCCGAACAGTCTGGTCCAGCACACCTCCCTCACACTCACCATTCCACTGGGGCCCCGCCCCCTGGCCTTGTCCTGCACCAATGCGCTGCTGACTTTGAAGCACTTCCTGCTTCTTTATTTTATTTGTTATTTTGTTGTTATTTTTCTTCCTAAAGGTCTGAGGGGGGGTTGTAGCGTCCCTTTGACCTCTGACCTGCTGTCTTGTTGCTCTGGGTCGTATTTTATTTTATGTTCTGTTTGTACATTCTTTCTTCTTATGTGGTGAATTGTATTGTCACCAGGAACTTTGGTTTTCTTGCCTATGCAACTCTCAGTCTGTCCACAGCGACTGAAACCTTTTACACTGACTCTCTCTCTCTCTCTCAAGGCCTGTCTCTCTCTCTCTCTCTCTCTCTCTAATCTCTTCTCTCTCTCTCTCTAATCTCTTTCTTTCTCTCCACCCCTCTCCAGAACAGACCTCTTATCCAGCCGACCCTTCAACATGTTGCTCTGTGAGCCCTTGAACTGTTTTGATATTCTATATACAGTATATATTCTATTGCCTAGAGTCTCCAAACATATTTGAAAAGTTCACCTCATATATTCTACTATAACATTATATATTATATATATATTATATATCCAATGTCGTGTTTATGCACCAATATCTTTGCATTCCTTCCTATATGATAATGCGTGTGTGTATACAGAGTATATATCTACATATACATGGAAAGTAAGAGGACAAAAAAAAGACATTCTATATAATCCACCGGAATTTGTTAAAATGTTTTTGAAGTGCCTTTTGCTTTCTGGACAAGACGAGGTTTTGGTTCAGCCTTCATCCTCCTTTCCCTCCTCTTCTTCCCAGCAGAGACACACTGCTCTTCACTGACTCCAGGAAATCAGCCACACCAAAACCTTAATAGTCTGTGACCTGTCTCACACACACACTCACACACTGTCCTAACCCTAAGCCCTCTCAGAGGCAGTGAAACCCGTGTTTTAGAGAAATGTCCTCCAGTCAGGAATCTCCACTGGAGTCAGATAGAAATGAATGTTTCATACAGAGAAGTCTCTCAGATAGAAATTAATGAGAGAGAGACAGGTGACTGTTTAGCTCTGGGTGTGTGTGTGTGTGTGTGTGTGAGAGAGAGAGAGAGAGAGAGAGAGAGAGAGAGAGAGAGAGAGAGAGAGAGAGAGAGAGAGAGAGAGAGAGAGAGAGAGAGAGAGAGAGAGAGAGAGAGAGAGAGAGAGAGAGAGAGAGCTGTGTGTGTGAGAGAGAGAGAGAGAGAGAGAGAGAGAGAGAGAGAGAGAGAGAGAGAGAGAGAGAGAGAGAGAGAGAGAGAGAGAGAGAGAGAGAGAGAGAGAGAGAGAGAGAGAGAGAGAGACAGGTGACTGTTTAGCTGTGTGTGTGTGTGTGTGTGTGTGAGAGAGAGAGAGAGAGAGAGAGAGAGAGGTGACTGTTTAGCTGTGTGTGTGTGTGTGTGTGAGAGAGAGAGAGAGAGAGAGAGAGAGAGAGAGAGAGAGACAGGTGACTGTTTAGCTCTGGGTGTGTGTGTGTGTGTGAGAGAGAGAGGGAGAGAGAGAGATTTTGTGTGAAAAAGTGTGTGCGTGTGTGTGTGTGTGTGTGTGTGTGTGTGTGTGAGGGAGAGTGAGAGAGAGAGAGAGAGAGAGACTGTGTGCTGTGTGTGTGTGTGTGTGTGTGTGTGAGGTAGAGAGAGAGACTGTTTAGCTCTGGGTGTGTGTGTGTGTGTGTGTGTGAGGTGTGTGTGTGTGTGTGTGTGTGTGTGTGTGTGTGTGTGTGTGTGTGTGTGTGTGTGTGTGTGTGTGTGTGTGGCCTGGTTCGCTCCGGTTGGTTCCGGTTCAGTCTGGTCTGGCCCGGCTGGGCGAGTTTCCACAATGTAAACATGTCTGATCCAATCACAACTCACTACCCCAGCGTGGAGACTGTCAGTCTGCCTAAGAGCTGGTCACCCATTGGCTTACAGAGTCAGAAACACGTCCGGAGGCGGGACAAGTTCTTTCTGATTGGACAGTGATGAACAACAGGCCAGTTCCATGTGATGAAGAAGGATCATATGAGACACAACTATGTCTCAAAAACTCTACGTCTGCCTTTGTCTGATTGGCTCAGATTGGACTGAAATAAGCCTACTTCTGTCTGATTGGACAGCAGTTTGTGCTTGGCTCGGATTGGACTACAGCATTTCTGCCTGGCTCTAATTGGACTAAACAATATGTCTGCCTGGTTTGTCCCTGAACTTTCACCTTTTAACACCAAATCAAATAAACCTCTTTAAACTTAAACACCTCAGATCAATCCTGTCTTGAATTTGTGGGCGCATATGTCACTACTGAGCTGACCCTTAACAGAAAGCTGTGGAGTGCTAGCAGTCCTGTTTACTGGGGCTTCTGAAACTGTAATGACCTATTTTCACCACTAGAGGGAAGCTGTTTTATGTTTTTTGTTTTGTTTTATGGAAGTATTTTATATGTCAAAATGGTTTTAAGCTTAACGTTTTTTTTTACTTCAATCAAAATTGATGTGAAAGCAAAATAACAAGCAAAAACACTGACAATCCTACTCATGAAAATAAAGCACTGAGCTAAAACCCTGGGCTCAGCAGCTGATGATACTAGACAACACAGACATACATTAATTAAAGTGGCTGTATGTAGTGTCTGGTTTTGGGAATCCCTACCGTTTGCTTAGTGTAATGATTTGACCTAGCCGTCACAAAAAAGACATGCAGAATGCTCGTGGTCACTGAATGTTGCTAGCATGATCAACAACCATACTCCATTCATCCATTGGCTATACCGCTTATCCTTTGCAGGGTCGCGGGGAGCCTATCCCAGCCGACACAGGGCGAGAGGCAGGGCACAGTTTAGTGATGCACTTTAAACTGTTTTTAAAAAAATGTAAACCTTACTTTTGATGTCCCAATCACAATTACAAGCGAATGTGTTTGTGTGTGTGCCTGTGAGTCAAGTTTGATGTTGGAGACGTCATCACTGCACAGAACGTGTGAGTAAACAGCAGGGGCCTATTCTACAAATGGAGGTTAAACTACTCCCATCTAACTAGGGGTTAACAAGGACAGTCGGAGTTAACAACCTCTGATTATCCAAATGGGTGTTAAACGGTACTACAACGGTGATTAAGATGTGTGTTAGTTAAGTCGGTGTAACTCCATGGGTTTGTGCACGTTCGCATAAATGTAACCCTACAATAACAACAACACCATCACTCTTTACCTAACCCTACAACCACACCATGATTGTTTACCTAACCCTACAACCACACCATGACTGTTTACCTAACCCTACAACAACAACATGATTGTTTACCTAACCCTACAACAACAACATGACTGTTTACCTAACCCTACAACAACAACATGACTGTTTATCTAACCCTACAACAACAACATTACTGTTTACCTCACCCTACAACAACAACAACATGACTGTTTGCCTAACCCTACAACAACAACAACATGACTGTTTACCTAACCCTACAACAACACCATGACTGTTTACCTAACCCTACAACAACACCATGACTGTTTACCTAACCCTACAACAACAACAACATGACTGTTTACCTAACCCTACAACAACAACATGACCGTTTACCTAACCCTACAACAACACCACTGTTTACCTAACCCTACAACAACAACATGATTGTTTACCTAACCCTACAACAACAACAACATGACTGTTTACCTAACCCTACAACAACAACACTATCATTGTTTACCTAACCCTACAATAACATGACTGTTTACCTAACCCTACAACAACAACACTATCACTGTTTACCTAACCCTACAACAACAACAACACTGTTTACCTAACCCTACAACAACAACACTATCACTGTTTACCTAACCCTACAACAACAACAACACTGTTTCCCTCTGTTTTACACGCCTGTGGTGCAACACAGGTCTCATACACACACAAACACACACACCAACACACTGGCCTTACACACACTCACACAGCCACAAACACAATCACACCGGCCTCACACACCCACATCAACACACTCACACACCCACACTCACACACAAACACACTCATTCAGACACCCACACACACCAACTCACACAGACAAAGACCAACGAACTCACACACAAACACACTCATACAGACACCCACACACACCAACTCACACAGACAAAGACCAACGCACTCACACACACACAGCATTCCCTAGGAATTATCCATCATATTGTGTTTATCGGTCTGTAAAATGCAATAGTTATTCTAAGGTTACAGCCTTTGGTATGAAGTCTTTGAACGGACTTTCTAATGAGGTGGTGTCTTGTGTTCTCTGTTCTTTTTTCAAAGGTTAATGTGGTTATTTCAAGGCTTGAATTTTTATGACATATGATATCATAAGAGGAAGTGCCTGGATAGCCTGAGTAGAAAATATTTATAAATGTTAGTAAACACACTAGGAGCTAAAATGTATAATAGACTGCAGGGTGTGTTGAAAAGGTAAGCCAATAGTGAAATTAAACAACGTTTTGTATCTATTTTTTGATTATTTGGAATAAAGTGATCTTTAAGATGAATCATCTCATTTTGTGTCATCGGAGTGATTATAAAATGGTTAAATATTTGTGTTGTCTAGAAAATTGGTAGAATTCATGAGAAAAACATTTGGTTGAAAATGCAACATATTGCTTTTAAGAGAATTTCACATTTGGAACCCCATAGCACATTGAAATAAACAAGACTGACTGAGAACAAATTGATATGTAGTTACAGGTTTTAAATTTCACAGAGAAAAGCAATCAATTGAATACACTGTCAATATGGCAATCAAAACTGAAATACAGCTTATGAAATGTTTAATTGCTTAGCTGGGTTTACATACTTTGACCTTTGGTGATGTGCTTCAGCACAATTGGTGTAGAGTTTGTGGAAGCTTGGACAAATTGGGGGCGGAGATTAACATTGAATACAACAACATCATGAAATTCCTCGTTTGATGTTTGCAGCTGTGCAAAAAAGTACGTGCTATTGCTGCCAAAAACTAAATATTTTCCATCAGTGACGTAGCCTTCAATTGTTTCCTCTGTTTTACGTTTTTTTGATGAAGTCGCCATTTTTTTTCTGAACTCCGAAGCCTAATGGAAAGGTAGTGGTTAGTTGGTTGTTAAATATGATGTTGAACTAATTGCAATTGAACACAGCAGGTGTATTGTTGAGAACGCTGTTTTGTCATGATAGAACATAAAATATAATTTATGTACTTTTGATGATTTTATTTATATTATACGAAGTACCATGATATCAGAAATATATTATGAAGCATTCATGTGGTAGGCCAAGGGTAACATTATCGTTATTAAATGGCCCCAGGAAGGAAACATTATATTATATAATATGATAAAGTAATTTCATTTAGTATTCACTTACTAGCTTTTACTATGACACTTCCTCCAACTGAAGTAATTTTAGATACTGGCCAAAATCTTATGTTTGGTTAATTCTTATACGGCTGCGTCCAAATACCCATAATACTATATAGTAAGCCAGAAAAATATTTGGTATGTCCCAATACATGTTGAAATTAGATTTTGTATTGTTGTTGTATGCTGTGGATGGAATTAATGTAAGTGACTGCTTGCAAATCCATTTTCTCCTTGAGACATAACAACAATAAAGACTAAGGCTGTGTTCAGAATCGCCTACTTAAATACTACTTGATTTCTAACCCAGCGTAAGACTAAGACTAATGCATAGTATGTCAAATGTAGTATGCCAAAAAATACCAGGATGTCCTACTACATCCGGTCGCATTTGACAGAATGCTAGCCAGCATGCTTTTCTGGCTTTTCTGGCCCACAATGCAAAGCGGAAGAAACATCACATCGACTCTCCTCCCCGATTGGAGCACCAACGATTTTCAAACTTGGCGCTACGGACTTCCGTAGGTGTGAATGTGAGTGTGAGTTGTTGTCTGTCCCTATATGTCGGCCCTGTGATAGACTGGCGACCTGTCCAGGGTGTCCCCCGCCTCTCGCCCTGGGTCCGGTGGGTTTGGCTCCCCCCCCCCCCCCCCCCCCGTGACCCTGTACCCCCCCCCCGGACTGTGATGGATGTTATGACAAAGTATGCATACTTTAGCCTACTTTAAGCAATAGTTCATACTTTGTAGGGCAGCTGCAGTACCTACTCAAATAAAAAAGTAGTAGTATGCGATTTAAGACGCAGCCTGTTTCATTTCTGCCAGATTAGGTGTATAGAGCTCTGACAACTGGTTAATTGAATCCATCAATGTTAGACTAATTGTAATACAATATACTGCAATGACATGAAATGCTGCATTTGTGTCAAATGACTTTTTTGCATTTGAAGCAGCTGGACTTTTCAGATACAAACTATGTGATGAGTATGGTCTTCATCATAATACTGTAAGTGATCTCAAAGTATCATTACCTTTTGCACAATAAACAACATTTAGATGGAGCTAGCTAATATATTAATTAAACGTGCATAGTGGCTATAACACCTGGAAAGTTTTCATCCTTAGACCTAAATGTTATTGATTGAGCTATATGTTATGGTGATGAAAAGAGCTTGTGTTGCCCTTAAGGCATTTATTTACATTTTCCTTGGCAAAGATAAGCAAAGTAAATAATGTGTGGTTGACTGTTTGTATTTGAAAGTGAGAACAGGATGGTTACTTTATAGTTAAACTCATTTGTAAAATGTATATTATTTGTCCGGTCGCGTCATACGATTACGTCACTTCCGGTTAAGACACTTCCGGTTTCTTCTTGGTTGTTAACAAACGAAACACCTGTGATGGTCTAAAAAGTTATCCACTAGCATCCAATACGAAGCATCTTAGTGGCAAAGCTGTAAGTTTATATATTTGTCATTAGACATGTTAAAGATTATATATTAGTAATTATTTAATTTAAAATGATGTTTGACAAGTCATTTAAAAACTGTTTATTTACAGTTATGTACAATGTAATGTGTAGTTGAGAACACACACTGAATATTGCTGTATTGTTTATTTACAGTTTTTCCAGCATGTTAAAGAACAAGTGTGACAGTAAATGGTCAAGTTTACTACGACTCGTTTTCTTTGGCTACGGGTTAACTTCGTGTTGAGTCAGAGTTTCGACACACTGTACGAGAACACAAAAGTAAAAAAGCAACATTAGATGTTTCATGTGGATAAAGATAGCTTCAAGCAACAAGTCTTCTGTATCCAGTGTTAGGAGTAACAAAACATTAGATAGTGTGGCCCATGCCCGGGCTAAAGCAGAAGCCGCCAAGGTGAGAGCGTCATGTGCTAGCCAAGAGGCTAAACTAAAAATGGAAAATGCTGCCAGAGGCAGAAAAAATCAATTGGAAGCCATAAGAATAGACACAGAGCCGGAAGTGCTAACGCTACGCAAAGAAGCTGATGCTGCCTTGGTTGAGGCACAAGTGCTGGAGAACGCCGAAGCAACGCATATTATAGTCAAAAATGGAGAATCGGAACCAGAAATGGCTATAATGGAACGCACAACTGATTATGTCCGATCTCAAATCAAATTTCAGAATCATTCTCCTGGTCCATTCTCTCATTTTGCCTCTCCGCTGTACCCAGAGTCGCAGTACAGCTTTGTAACATGGTGTCCGCCTGCGAATGACATTTCACAATTACAGTCTAGCAATAACAAGCCTACGTACGATAAAGCTAATGGTATGGACTTACCTGCGCCAACCTGGTCCAATTAAAGTGGAAATAAAGCCTGAAATCGGTAACGAAAAGCTCAGCATGAAGGTATCTCAGTCATATAGTTCAAAACATTCCTCCAGTCAGCACGCCACTTCCGGCAGAGCCTTTGGCACGACGAGACCTTGTTACTTCAGGACTGTATCAGTTTGACGATAAACCAGAGAATTACCGTGCATGGTGCTCCTCATTCACCAACGCTGCTGGCGAAGTTCACCTCACAGCATGCCAAGAATTAACCTATGAATTAACCTATTAGACCTTATGACCTATGAATTAACCTAATAGACCTTATGACTGAATGGTTGGGAAGGGAATCTGCCGAGCAAGTGAAACGCCCAGTGATGTCAGCAACCCCAATGTGGCGTTACACAAAGCATGGGAGACTACGCCAGTGCATGTCAGCAACCCCAATGTGGCGTTACACAAAGCATGGAGAGACTACGCCAGTGCATGTCAGCAACCCCAATGTGGCGTTACACAAAGCATGTGAGAGACTACGCCAGTGCATGTCAGCAACCCCAATGTGGCGTTACACAAAGCATGGAGAGACTACACCAGTGCATGTCAGCAACCCCAATGTGGCGTTACACAAAGCATGTGAGAGACTACGCCAGTGCATGTCAGCAACCCCAATGTGGCGTTACACAAAGCATGTGAGAGACTACGCCAGTGCATGTCAGCAACCCCAATGTGGCGTTACACAAAGCATGTGGCGTTACACAAAGCATGGAGAGGAGAGCAACCCCAATGTGGCGTTACACAAAGCATGGAGAGACTACGCCAGTGCATGTCAGCAACCCCAATGTGGCGTTACACAAAGCATGGAGAGTGCATGTCAGCAACCCCAATGTGGCGTTACACAAAGCATGGAGAGACTACACCAGTGCATGTCAGCAACCCCAATGTGGCGTTACACAAAGCATGGGAGAGACTACGCCAGTGCATGTCAGCAACCCCAATGTGGCGTTACACAAAGCATGGAGAGACTACGCCAGTGCATGTCAGCAACCCCAATGTGGCGTTACACAAAGCATGGGAGAGACTACGCCAGTGCTATGCTGCCCCCGATATCATTGAAAGATCAATATTTTGGCGGTTAGACAGTTTCCTAAGGTTCTAGCAAAGGACCACTCAAAATTACGTGAACTTGGGGATTTGCTTATGGAGATTCAAGGAGCTAAAGAAGATGGTTCTCTCACTGGCCTGTCATATCTGGACGCTTCACGGGGACTTGGACCAATTGTAGATAAGCTTCCATTTGGGCTTCAGGAGAAGTGGGTGTCTTCTGGGTCATGGTACAAAGAAGAGAACCATGGTCGCTTCCCTCCCTTTTAGTATTTTTGCAGTTTTGTGTGCTGAGGCAAAGAAGCGAAACGACCCCAGCTTCATGTATCAAGGCATCACCCCAACACCACAAAAAACAGACAAATTCATTGTGAAGAATTTTAACACCAACAGACCTATTTCAGTGCACAAAACAGACGTTAATTCAACCAATGATGACCCAAGCAAGAACTGCCCATTACACAACAAACCCCGTCCTCTCAAAAATGTAAGACATTCAGGAACAAACTCCTCGATGATAGAAAGGCCTTCCTCAAAGTGAAAGGTATTTGTTTCAAATGCTGTTCTTCAATCTCCCACCTAGCCAAAGACTGCAAGTCTGTGAAGTGCTCTTAATGTGACAGCAACTATTATGATGCGGCCATGCACCCTGCCCCTCCACCTCAAAGCCCTAAGCTCCCTTCACCGTCACAAGGGAACAGCGGGGAGGGAGAAGATCGTTCAGACTCAGCTGTCGTTAAAACGAGCGGCACAGAAGTTTGCGGTCCAGGTCAGTGGAGCCGCTCATGTTCGAAGATCTGCCTCGCAAAGATATATCCAGAGAGTTCGAAGAATATGGCCGTCAAAGCCTACGTAATACTGGACGACCAGAGCAATCGTTCATTAGCCAGAACAGAGTTCTTCGAGTTGTTCAATGTGGAGAGCAAACCATTCTCATACCACCTCAGAACCTGATCTGGCCTCATAGAGACATCTGGCCAGATCAGGAAAAAGTGTCAGGAAATATTAAACAATTGCACTGAGATTCCTATGCCGAGCGCAGTCCTACACCAGCCTCATCTCCGTCACCTTGCTAAGTTCATCCCAGAGCTGGATCCAGAAGCCGAAATACTTCTGCTCCTCGGAAGAGATGTCCTTAGGGCACAGAAGGTAAGGCAGCAGGTCAACGGACCACATAACTCCCCCTTCACCCAACGTCTGGACCTGGGATGGGTGGCAATAGGAGAGGTGTGCCTTGGTAATGTAATTGGTGGAGTGCTGCAGAGATGGTTGTCCTTCTGGAAGGTTCTCCCATCTCCACAGAGGAAGATTAAAAATACAGTTAAAGATTACGTCACATTATTACATTCATTTAGCAGACACTTTTATCTAAAGTGACTTACAAAAAGATAAGGTAAAAACCACAAGTCAGGTTGATAAAATAAGTGCATCCCTGACCTAATCATCTAGATAAAAGCTAAGCAAGTGCTATATTAAAGTTAAAGTATATTTTATATCTAGACTTATTTTCATGTTTTTTACCAATACATTTAAAATGTTGATTGATATATTTAAAACATACTTACTTTCTAAGATTTGGTTAAGTTACATTAGCAGATATTAGGTGTATCCTTCACCTAAACAGCATCAACTAATAGAATTGACTTGTTCAGTCTTTTGTTTATCCTCGGGCTCTCTGCTGTTGAGTGTGAAGTGTCAAGTGCTGTGTTCTTTTTGCATCACTGAAATTCCTACACCAACCTGCGGGAACAGCATAGAGTTCCAAAAATATCACTCCAAAGCCATAAATATATTTTTTTAACTTCACCAGGGGTGTCTTGAAATCATTTTATGATGAATTGTATGTTTTGCTTCAAGGGACGTAAATCAAATCCAATCAAAGTATTTGTGAGTGGTTTACGACACGAAGGTCCACACTTGGAGAGAAAAACAAGTGAACACACACACACAGACAGAATCATCTCCTTTCAGATCAGATCACATTAACTTGATTATTTCCCTCTAGCATAGATGGTAACCCAGTGCTTCTGCTCTGTGTTGAGCTGTCCTAGTAGTGAGACCTCTGCTGCCCCCTGGTGTCCACAGTGGGCGCTGCAGCCCCTTCCCCTGGCTGGTTGTCTACAGGCAGATCAGTAGCGTCTGTTGTGCTGCCCCCTGGTGTCCACAGTGGGTGTTGACGTTACGGATCACGACACAGCATTGTGAGTGGTTACTTGTAAACGTGTTCATATTTTTTGGACTTCTTCAGCTAAGCTGATCTCAAAAGTATTCATAGTTCAAGATACAATTACAAACCTTTCTAAATAAATGCTGCTGTGACCAAAACCAACAGTTTAAATGCTGTACCCGTGTTTGTCCCCCCAGACTGGCTGTAAATCTGACATAATATGGATGCACTAAGATCACATTAACTTTGACAGCCCTAAAATATATATATATATTTTTTTTTTTTTATCAATCATACATACAGTATATATAGTATATAGTATACAATATATACTGTATATATACATCTATGTATATATATATATATATCTATGTGTATATATATATATATATATATATATATATATATATATATATATATATATATATAATATAAACATGTTCGTTTTTACAGACATGTCAATGCAGTAGCAAAACAGATCATTTTATATCGATGCATATGTACAGACATGGCAACGCAGTAACAGTGCAAAATGCTACCCCATCTACAGACGTGGCAACAGATTATCAAAAAAAGCTCCATATACCTGTGCATATCTAAAGACATGGCAACGCACATAGACCAATCATATCATCATGGGCGGATAGAAGAATGGGTCATTGCCAGTGTTAGGACTTAAGCCTGGTTTACCTACTTCTGCGGGCTGTTGGGATTTGGGAGGACTCCCCATCAACACGTCGGCGGGCCTCGGTGAGCTACGCTTTCCCAGAAACCCCTTCTCTGTGAAGCTATTCAGAGACGTTTACATTCTTCTTCGCAGAAGTGTAAACCAGGCTTAAGCACAGGTGAGCGCGTGAGTGAACGTAAACATTCATTTGGCGCTTCCGTTCGCACAGTAGTTTGCCTACATACGTCAACGTAAGTTTAACGAGCCCACTAGGTGGCAGTGTCGCATTCAGTAATCCAAAATGTACAGAAAACCGAAGAAGAAGCACAGACACGGAAACTCCCGTTCATGTCCCGCGAAAGTATAAACAACGAGACGAAGCTTGCTCACTGCTTTTCATATTTTCTTATATCAAATCAAGTTAATTTATAGAGCACGTTTAAAACAAGCAGAGCTGACCAAAGTGCTGTCCATTCACATACATACAGTTTATCAAACAATACAAATAACAGTTGTAACATACAGCCTATATGTAGGCTACAAGCTAAGACTTGCTAAGTGCATAGAAAACCACTAATATTATTCGAAGACTATTGAAAATCAGCCTATCTGCTCCAGTTCATTCTGTCATATGCCTTTTAATTTGGTTGGATACAGCCAAAATATTACCGAATATCTACTTGAATATCTACCCTGCTCAATCATTCAGCGATTGTTTGACGCACTGACAAGATGCTTCGTGCGACGGGCTGTTAGGATTTGGGAGGACTCCCCGTCAACATGTCGGCGGGCCTCGGTGAGCTACGCTTTCCCAGAAACCCCTGCGCTTCGAAGCTACGCAGAGCTATTTACGTGCTGCTTCGCAGAAGTATAAACCAGGCTTTAGGTGTAATTTCATTCGCGGTAACTAGTAAAGGAACGCGTTATTATTCACATTTGAGTAACAAAATTACAGTTACTGAAAATGTAAATGAGGCCATTACTAGTTACTGTTATTTTCCCCATTGTACCGATAACAAATGTGTTTTATTTATTTTTTGGCCTCCTGGTCACTCTTTACTGTAATATGTTCAAACGTGACTCTTTCCTGTTTACATTTCTGCATGTAGTTCGGGAGCTCACCGTTATAGCCCCCCTTCTTATGCCCCCTCAAAGTTATTTCATTAGCGTGAGGAAGAAGGTTACAGCGAACCACACATGCTATTTGGGGTTTGCTAATGTTATTTTAATCTGTATTGTTACCTAAGTATGTTTTATATCAAAGTAAATACTTTAAGGGATGCCTCTGCATACGTTTTGGTTCTGGAGGAAACTGTGGTAACTAGTAATGAACGTTTGCTAAGCTCTCTGTCTTTAGTGGTTGTAGTTGTTAGCTAGGTAAAGTTGGCATACTGGCTAGCTAAAGACACAGCAGCTGTACCAGCTTGAACAAAACTTACTGTTTGCTCGGCTGATCTGAGAATAAATAAGTTGAACAAAAATTGTGTGTGGTTTATTCAATTGCTTAGTAAACAATTCATGGTTTATTAGATTATTATTTGTGTTGCTGTTTTAAAATATAGCTATGTATATATCGGGGCCTATTCCCTTGGCTAATAGAAAGTACCACAGAATGATCACAAGATAGCAGTGTGGGAAACTTCAGAGTTTGAGTAAATTGGCAGTAAATAACGCAAAAGTTACTAACGTTAGTAACGCATTACTTTTTTAAGGAAGTAATCGGTAAAGTAACTTACTTACTTCCCCTTTTAAAAAGTAAGTAACTATAACTAAATACAAATTTCCAGTAACTAGCACAACACTGGTCAATGCTGAAGATAGCAAGGTTATTGATAACAATGTTTGTTGTTGTAGTCTGATCAAGATAAAAGAGTACGTTGCTCTGTAGCGCACTGGACTGAGAGGAGCACCAATCAGAGAACAGGACTGAGAGTAGAAGACCAATCAGAGGACAGGACTGAGGGGTAAGACCAATCAGAGGACAGGACTGAGAATAGAAGACCAATCAGAGGACAGGACTGAGGGGTAAGACCAATCAGAGGACAGGACTGAGAGTAGAAGAGCAATCAGGACAGGACTGAGAGTAGAAGACCAATCAGAGGACAGGACTGAGAGTAGAAAACCAATCAGAGGACAGGACTGAGAGTAGAGGACCAATCAGAGGACAGGACTGAGGGTTTAGGCCAATTACAGGACAGAGCTTTGAGGTGAGGTGAGCCAGAGCACACGGTTGGGTTAGTAAGGTTTAGTTAAACGCATTTTAGGCCAAGCACCTTTTCTGCAGCCTACTCTTGATAGGCCTACATTAATTATAGGACTATAGAAAACATGTATTAATAGCCAACACACACTTTACTACACTATATAATTTAATTTAATTACGCTAAATGATTATAAATGAATCATTTCACTTTGTCCTTTTAGGACTACTGAAAATAGTGTACATTTTCATCGCAGGCACATTTGCGAAAATATATTATTTTTTATTACGTGAGTTAATAGGCCTACATTAATTTTGAACCGAACATGATGTATAAATTATATTTTGTACACAGACCTTGGAGCGATTCCTTCAATAACGTCCTCCCAGTTTTCGCTTTATAAATAGAAAACATTGAATTTTAAAAGTGTTTATTATTTATAATTATCGAACTTCCCTCCAAAATAACCCACAAATTGTTGCTCTCCTTGTTTCATAACACTTGTATAATAGTCAATCACACTGTTTTTCCCACGCGACCCTCCCTCCACCCTCCTCCCGCCTTACTTGTCCCGCTGCCAAGATATGTGAAACGCAACCCTAACCCCCGGTCACCCACCGACTGGCGAGGGGTTATTTTAAAACTTCTACCTCCGCCACCTCGAAACCACCACCATGGCAAAGCTAACCTCGACTAAAGCTAGAAACGGATGAATGCTTTAATCTTCCGTTGGGGGAAAAAGTAAAATGAACAAACGCTTCCCTAGTCATATCCGCGGTTTGTTTTTATTTGTTGTTCTCTCGCTGAACGCGTGCCTCTAAATGTCGCTCCCGGTAGTTCTACCGAGCTCCTGTTGCCCTGTTACCGGAGCCTCGCTGGCCTCGCAGCTGGCTGACCCGTCATACAGAAGCCGAGCCCGCTGCCTCTCTACCTCCTCAAGGAGCCAGTCCCGACTCATCCCTGCGCTGCTGCCCGGCCGCCCGCTGCTCTCCCTGGGCTTATTGCAGCTGGTCCTCGGCTGTTCCATGGTCGCTCTTTCGTTCGGAGCCTTGTCCCTGAGCAGCTCACCGCCCATTCGGAACTCGTGCCCGTTCTGGGCTGGGTCCTCGGTAAGTGGATCGTTATGGGATGTTTGATTTAGTGATCACTACAAAAAAGGGCTGGATGTTTATACCGGTTCAGAAAAGGAATTATGGAGTGAGATCACGGCCTTGTTTATGGACCTGGTTACAGGTTGTTTAGATTACAGCATACTAGCAATCTACAGAGCCTGCACAATTTAACATTTTATCGATAGTTTACAAATTTAAAAAGTTGGACAAATTGCAGTTATGACAGTAGCCTGCAGTTTGCTGTTAGTAATGCGAAGTTTAATAAAAAATTGTATTTAACATAAAGACAGTGGAATAATTTGCTATACAGTGCTACCAACTTCATATTCAAACAATATAGCACAAGTCATTGGATATCTTAAACCCCTGGCCCGTTTTGACAAGCCTTCTGTAAATAAACATGTAGGTCTCCACTTCATATGCGGCTGTTAGTTCAAGCAGGCAGCCCAGCTGAAGTGTAACCCAGGCTGCCTTTACCTTCTCTGGGTCAAAGCACCGATTGGTTTCAAAGATAGTTGAAGAGCACCAAGAAAAGCTTTTTGTGTTAATTAGTAATATTAGTTTGAGTGTGTGATGAATGAGGGCCAGACAGTCAGTCCTGATGGTACAATGTATTTATGTATCCCACATGGGATTGAATGGGCATGTGTCTCTTTCTCTGTGTGTGTGTGTGCGTGTGCGTGTGCGTGTGTGTGCATATGTGTGTGTGTGTGGGGGGGGGGGGGCTGTGTGGACCTGTCTCTTCAGGACTCTGGCCTCAGCTCCTGCAGTCTAACTGGTGTAGCCGTTTGTCCCTGTTCTAATCTAGTCAACATTCAACATTAACTTTAATGTCCTAAGTGGAAAGTGTAGATTAGCTTTCATGTTCTACTAAGTGGAAAGTGTAGATTAGCTTTCATGTTCTACTAAGTGGAAAAGGTAGCTTGGGCTTACAACTGTGCTGAAGCCATAAATGACAAACAATACACAAACACAAACAATGCACACACAGAGGTTAGGAAGTAAAAACAATGCACACACAGAGGTTAGGAAGTAAAAACAATGCACACACAGAGGTTAGGAAGATAAAACAATGCACACACAGAGGTTAGGAAGTTAAAACAATACACACACAGAGGTTAGGAAGTAAAAACAATGCACACACAGAGGTTAGGAAGTAAAAACAATGCACACACAGAGGTTAGGAAGTTAAAACAATACACACACAGAGGTTAGGAAGTAAAAACAATAAACTGGTTAGGAAGTAAAAACCAAACAGAGCTTAGGAAGTAAATGTGTACAGGGAGGTTCTTCAAAGCATGTACTGTATCAATAAACAGAAAAACCACACATTAATAAAAGCACGTATGGACCAACAGAAAAACCACACATTAATAAAAGCACAGGTCTGCACAGATCCCCTCACCAGCTGCTGTTTGAAGGGTTGATTGACAGTTCGACTCAGGGTCAGGGATCTATTTATTGGGACTCCTCCCCCCAAAGGGCAGTGTCTGCTACTTAGGGTGGTATTGACCTCCCTCATGGTGATCCACCAGGAAGCTTCCAGAACAACACAATGGAACAGGAGCCTTTGCCTCAGCTCATCCTGCTTTCCTCTGCGTTACCACAGAAACCATGGAGAGAAAGGGAAAACGTCTTGGGCTCTAGTTTGTGTTGAACTGGATGGAAGCCATCGTCGTGGTTACTCTAGCTGGCCTTTAGGTTCTGTCCAGTCTGGTGCAGTGTGTAGTGTGTTGTAGTGTGTAGTAGTGTGTTATATACAGTGTTAGTGTGTTATAGTGTGTTATATACAGTGGCAGTGTGTTATAGTGTGTTATATACAGTGTTAGTGTGTTATAGTGTGTTATATACAGTGGCAGTGTGTTATAGTGTGTTATATACAGTGGCAGTGTGTTATAGTGTGTTATATACAGTGTTAGTGTGTTATAGTGTGTTATATACAGTGGCAGTGTGTTATAGTGTGTTATATACAGTGGCAGTGTGTTTATAGTGTGTTATATACAGTGGCAGTGTGTTATAGTGTGTTATATACAGTGTTAGTGTGTTATAGTGTGTTATATACAGTGGCAGTGTGTAATAGTGTGTTATATACAGTGTTAGTGTGTTATAGTGTGTTATATACAGTGGCAGTGTGTAATAGTGTGTTATATACAGTGTTAGTGTGTTATAGTGTGTTATATACAGTGGCAGTGTGTTATAGTGTGTTATATACAGTGGCAGTGTGTTATAGTGTGTTATATACAGTGGCAGTGTGTTATAGTGTGTTATATACAGTGGCAGTGTGTTATAGTGTGTTATATACAGTGTTAGTGTGTTTATAGTGTGTTATATACAGTGGCAGTGTGCTATAGTGTGTTATATACAGTGTTAGTGTGTTTATAGTGTGTTATATACAGTGGCAGTGTGTTATAGTGTGTTATATACAGTGTTAGTGTGTTTATAGTTGTTATATACAGTGGCAGTGTGTTATAGTGTGTTATATACAGTGTTAGTGTGTTATAGTGTGTTATATACAGTGGCAGTGTGTTTATAGTGTGTTATATACAGTGTTAGTGTGTTTATAGTGTGTTATATACAGTGGCAGTGTGTTTATAGTGTGTTATATACAGTGGCAGTGTGTTATAGTGTGTTATATACAGTGTTAGTGTGTTATAGTGTGTTATATACAGTGGCAGTGTGTAATAGTGTGTTATATACAGTGTTAGTGTGTTATAGTGTGTTATATACAGTGGCAGTGTGTTATAGTGTGTTATATACAGTGGCAGTGTGTTATAGTGTGTTATATACAGTGGCAGTGTGTTATAGTGTGTTATATACAGTGGCAGTGTGTTATAGTGTGTTATATACAGTGGCAGTGTGTTATAGTGTGTTATATACAGTGGCAGTGTGTTATAGTGTGTTATATACAGTGTTAGTGTGTTTATAGTGTGTTATATACAGTGGCAGTGTGCTATAGTGTGTTATATACAGTGTTAGTGTGTTTATAGTGTGTTATATACAGTGGCAGTGTGTTATAGTGTGTTATATACAGTGTTAGTGTGTTTATAGTTGTTATATACAGTGGCAGTGTGTTATAGTGTGTTATATACAGTGTTAGTGTGTTATAGTGTGTTATATACAATGGCAGTGTGTTATAGTGTGGTGTAGTGTGTTAGTGTTGTAGTGTGTTGCAGTGTGTTATATACAGTGTAAGTGTGTTATAGTGTGCTATATGCAGTGTGAGTGTGTTATAGTGTGTTATATACAGTGTGAGTGTGTAATAGTGTGTGTTATATACAGTGTGAGTGTGTTATAGTGTTTGTTGTATACAGTGTGAGTGTGTTATAGTGTGTTATATACAGTGTGAGTGTGTAATAGTGTATTATATTCAGTGAGTGTGTAATAGTGTGTGTTATATACAGTGTGAGTGTGTAATAGTGTGTTATATACAGTGTGAGTGTGTAATAGTGTGTTATATACAGTGTGAGTGTGTAATAGTGTGTTGTATACAGTGTGAGTGTGTAATAGTGTGTTGTATACAGTGTGAGTGTGTAATAGTGTTTGTTGTATACAGTGTGAGTGTGTAATAGTGTTTGTTATATACAGTGTGAGTGTGTAAAAGTGTTTGTTATATACAGTGTGAGTGTGTAATAGTGTTTGTTATATACAGTGTGAGTGTGTAATAGTGTGTGTTATACACAGTGTGAGTGTGTAATAGTGTTTGTTATATACAGTGTGATTGTGTAATAGTGTGTGTTATATACAGTGTGATTGTGTAATAGTGTTTGTTATATACAGTGTGAGTGTGTTGGGTGGGATCAGGCAGGGCTGGCTAGACAGAGAGGATGAAGAGGAGGTGTTTCAGAGAGAGAGGATGAAGAGGAGCTGTTTCAGAGAGAGAGAGGATGAAGAGGAGGTGTTTCAGAGAGAGAGAGAGGAGGTGTTTCAGAGAGAGAGAAGAGAGAGAGTGTTTCAGAGAGAGAGAGAGGATGAAGAAGAGGAGTTTCCGAGAGAGAGAGGATGAAGAGGAGCTGTTTCAGAGAGAGAGGATGAAGAGGTGTTTCAGAGAGAGAGAGAGGATTAAGAGGAGGTGTTTCAGAGAGAGAGGATTAAGAGGAGGTGTTTCAGAGAGAGAGAGGATGAGGAGGTGTTTCAGAGACACAGAGAGGATGAAGAGGAGGTGTTTCAGGGAGGAATGTGGCTCTGGAGGTCCTGCTGGTTTGACCGCTGTGCTAAATCCTCTCCTATTTCAAACCCATGTGGAAGTAAAGTCTGCTCTTCCATGTTCCCTGCCAGCTACACACCCTGGAAATAGACTCAGTGTATTTCTGTCCAGAGAGGGGGAGAGAGACTGGACTGAGACATACAGAGAGAGAGACACAGAGACACAGGGAGAGAGAGACACAGGGAGAGAGAGAGAGACAGAGATACAGGGAGAGCGAGACAGATAGATACACTGAGAGAGACACAGAGAGAGAGAAGAAATGTGTAAATATCTTAAATGTCCAAAGAAGAACCCCAACAAATGCATGCAGGGCAGAATTAGGCTGGTTTCCATTGATGATGGCATTCACAAAAGAGCGCTAAATTTCCTGATGCATCTAAGATCTAGTCCTGAAGACTCGCTTCACTTTAAAGCTCTCAAAACCCAAGAACTGAACCCTAAGAAGAGTCCCCTCAGCCAGTTGGTGCTGAGACTGACTAATCATGTTCAACTACACTCTCACACTAACACTGCTTTAGAAATACAATTTAGTGTCAATCAAATTATCAAACAAAGCAAAGAGTCATATTTGGAACATTGGAATCAAGAAACTAAAACTCAAGCAGATTAGACTGCTACTATTCCCTAAACAGAGAATATAAATTGGCTGAATATCTCTCCACTGTCAGAGATATTAAGCAGAGGCAGATCCTTACCAAGTACAGGCTAAGTGACCACCATTTGGCAATCGAAAAAGGGAGATTTAAAAAGTAATGTCTTAAAAAAGTGGAAAGGATATGTGGTCACTGCAAGACAGCGGAGGTCAAGACAGAGATGCACTTCCTTTTAACGTGTGAGAAATTATAAAACACAAGACAGCAATACTTTAACAAATTTGAAGTACTAATACCAAATTTCAATAAACTAAATGACAACTACAAATGCAGAGCTCTCCTAGGAGAGGATAATAATGTGGCAAACCTCGCTGCAAAGTACATTTATGTATGCCACAACCTGAGGGATAGTGAGTGATCAACATACACACACATTGACATAAAAATTACATTCCTGAAACAGATTCATTAGACACATATACATGCAACACAACACAAACAGGGAAACAAGTGATGCAGTATGGCCTTGTTTTGCACCGATTGTGCGCACTCACTCACTCACACACACACACACACACACACACACACACACACAGGCTCACAATACACTGCATTTAGTTTGTACAGTACCTGAGTATAAATGTTTTTATACAAATACATTTGTAATTGTTTCATTATTTTTCAAACTATCTGTGTCTTATTGTGATCTATGCAAAGCAATCAAAAATTGTATTTGTATTATTTTGTAAGCTGCTTTGGCAATATTGTCTACTTGTGTACAGTCATGCCAATAAAGCATTGAAATTGAATTGAATTGAAAATTGAGAGAGAGAGAGAGAGACAGATAGATACACTGAGACAGATAGAGAGAGACACAGAGAGAGAGACACAGAGAGAGAGAGACAGATAGATACACTGAGAGAGAAACATAGAGACACAGAGAGAGAGACACAGAGACAGAGAGAGAGAGAGACAAAGAGAGAGAGACAGATAGATACACTGAGAGAGAGACACAGGGAGAGAGGGAGAGACAAAAAGATACACAGAGAGAGAGACAAAGATAGAGACAGATACACTGAAAGAGAGACAGAGACACAGAGAGAGAGAGACACACAGATAGATACACTGAGAGAGAGACACACAGGGAGAGAGAGGGGGCACTGCTCTGTCCTGAAGCTCTGGCCTGGCGTTGTTAGAGCGGATGTATGAGTGGGGTTGTAGTGTGTGTGTCCTTAGCAACAACTATGCTGATGTGTGGAGGCATTGTGGTGATTGTTTATTTGTCTGTCTGTCTAAGCCAAGTGACACACACACACACACACACCACACACACACACACTCTCACCAACGCAAACAAACTCCCACACACTCAAACACACCCTCCCTCCCACACACACACATACACACAAACACACACACACGTACACACATGCACAAACGCAACACACACTCACAAACACACTCCCTCCCACACACACACACATGCACAAACGCACACACGCAACACACTCCCTCCCTCACACACACGAACACACTCCCTTCCACACACACATACACACACACACACGCACAAACGCAACACACTCCCTCCCACACACACACACACAAACACACTCCCTCCCAGACACACACACACAAACACACTCCCACACACACACACACACACACACACACAGTCTTTATCTGAGGCATTTGAGCTATGTCAGCTCCTATCAGAGCCACAATGGAGCAGGGACAGGGAACAGAGGATTAAACACACCAGTAGTCAGGGTTA